>NQII01000954.1:1044768-1066321 GCA_002778355.1 Clitarchus hookeri | reverse complement strand
AATTCAGCATAAATTTCAACCCTAGAATAAACTTGAGGAAACTTTGGATGAGTGTGTTTTGTTACACCTCATTTGCCAAAACATTGAATATCCTGAATGTGCCATCAAAGGTGCACATAAGTGGGTACAGGCACAGGACATAGTAGCATGTATACAGAAAACATCAAAATATTTTACTACACAAAGCATATATTGCTAGCATGTATTGCATGGTGTTGGACCACCCGTAGCACAGAAACAGGTGGCGATATGGTAAGGCATGGAGGCGTACAGACATTGGAAGTTCTCCTGAGAAAGATCTTGTCACAGCTGGTGCAACTGACCCTCCAAATCCGTCATAGTTGTCGCTGGCCGAAGTTTCCGTCCAGTCTGGTGCCAAATATTCTTGATGGGCAAGAAGTCTAGGGACCTTGCTGGCCAAGGAAGCATGTTGACATCATGAAGGCAGACCAACGATACCCCTTCTGTGTGAGGCGGGGCATTATCCTGCTGGAAAATGATGTTGTCAAGCAGCACCAGGAAGGGGAGCAAATATAGTCAAAGAATATACTGGATGTATCGCCATGCTTCAGGGTTCCTTCAGTCATCACCACCAGTGGGTTGCGGAAATTGTAGGACATGGCACCCCACACCGTGACACCTCTTATTGGAGTGTTGTGCTGCTAAGCATGGATCACGGTGCTAGCCAGGACGCCTGTAGACTCGATTTCAGTGGCGTCTGTGTCCAGACAGAACCGTGATTCATCACTAAACACCACTTGTTGCCACATTCGGCAAGCTGACATGCTGCCCGTTCCCGGCAAAAGGTCACATGCTCGGTGATGCTAAGTTCGTAAAGGTAGATGTCGTAAGAGATGCCACAATGACGGATCCTGCTCTGCTATCTGCCTGAATATGGTACTGGTGGCCGCAGGCATATTCCTAGTTGCCGTGACATATCCCTGGATGTTGCACAGTGAGACACATGGAGTGCTTACAGTCTGTCACGTGATGAAATGATCGTCCCGGCTGGCGGTCTGCCAAGGCCAACATGAGCCGTCTCGATGGGTGTGTTTATCCTCCTGTTCCCACTGTTGTTCAACACCAACTCACAATGTAGCAGAACGGTTCAAATGGCAAGAAATGCACCAAAACATACAACCTGTTTCTTGAAGGCCGATGATGCAGCCTCTCAAAAACTCATCCAGTTGAACAAAAACTTGTAGAATGTGCCGTTGGGGCATGCTGCATGTTCACAGAACTTTGTTCTGTGGCTTACACTGTCTCGCAGCTGTAAATGATAGGAGGACATATACAGGCAGTCCTGTACTTTCGCGCATTCGACTTTCGTACAATTCGCGCTTTCGTACATTGGTTTCTTACACCATAAATTTGACTTTCACGTGTTTGCTTCGTTCTTTCGTACATAACCAAAAAAAATATCGCGCGCATGCCTCCACGAGAAACGTAAACATCAAAGATATATGGATTGTTTATATTCTGTAGGTTTTGTCTTCGCAAATAATATTGCAGCAAAGTTGACTTATACTACGTAGAGACCTCTGGTGTGGATATACGGAACTATGTTTCCGATATAACTGAACAAATATGCAGTTGTATGTCTGATGTGTTACTACGCTATGGCGCTATGCCGCTCCTGTTTAGAACTTCCGTTGTTTTTATTATGGTTTTTAGTTTCCTTTGAGGTTAATTTTATATCCATTGTTTTTTTTTTTTTTTTATTCTATTGGCGCACGTACATAATTATTACACCACGCAATGAATAACAAACGTAAAAACGAAAGTAATGAAGACTCGGTGTGTAAGAAACAAAGAAAACATGTTGTAAATAGTGTACAAACAAAATTAGACATTATCGCGCAATCGGAAAGTAGCAAATCACTTGCGGCTATAGGACGGTCTTTCAACCTGAGCCGATCCACTGTGCGTTCTATTGTAAAAAGTAAAGGAAATATAAGGGACTATGTTATAAATTCGGGAAATCTTTCTTCTAAAATAATTTCAAAACGGCGGGGTGTAGCGATGGAAGAGATGGAACGGTCTTTAAAAGTGTGGTTAGACGATCAACACCAGAAAAATATCCCTATCAGCCTTGCAATAATTCAATGCAAAGCTCTCAGTTTGTTTGAAGATTGGAAAAATTAGTCAAATGTTTGTGTGTGTAAAATATGTCTTTTCAATTGTTTGAACTATTAGCTATATATTTAAACACTTTTAAATAACTTTGATGCATGATCTTGTTTCTTTGTGTGTAAATATATTGTTTTGAATATTTTTTTTTTGTTTAGTAAGTTTTTTTCCCCATCTAGGAACGGAACCTCATTTATCACATTAAAATAAGGGTTCTACTTTCATACATTTCAACTTTCATACACAAATTTAGGAACACATTGTGTATGAAAGTAGAGGACTGCCTGTACACTGAGGTGACAAAAGTCATGGGATAGCAATATGCAAATAAACAGATGGCAGTAGTATCGCGTACAAAATGTATAAATGGGCAGTGCATTGGTTGGGCTTTCATTTGTAGTCCAGTGATTCATGTGAAAAGATTTCTGACGTGATTATGTCCGCATGACGGTAATTAACAGACTTTGAACGTGGAATGGTAGTTGGAGCTAGACGCATGGGACATTCAATTTCGGAAATGGTTAGGGAATTCAACATTTTGAGATCCACAGTGTCAAGAGTGTGCCGGGAATACCTAATTTCAGGCATAACCTCCCACCATGGGCAACGCAATGGCAGACTGCATGCACTTAATGACCGAGACCAACGACGTGTGTGCAGAATGGTCAGTGTTAACAGACAAGCAACACTGCGTAAAATAACTGCAGGAATCACTGCGGGACGTATGACGTACGTGTCCGTTAGGACAGTGCGGCGAACTTTGGCTGTACTGGGCTATGCCAGCAGAAGACCGACTCTAGTGCCTTTACTAACAGCACGACATCGCCTGCAGCGCCTCTCCTGGGCTCGTGACCATACGGTTGGACCCTAGATGACTGGAAAATCGTGGCTTGGTCAGATGAGTCCCGATTTCAGTTGGCAAGAGCTGATGGTAGGGTTCGGGTGTGGCGCAGACCCCACGAATCCATGGACCCAAGTTTTCAACAAGGAACTGCAAACTGGTGGTGGCTCCATAATGGTGTGGGCTGTTTTTACATGGAATGGACTGGGTTCTCTGGTCCAACTGAACCGATCATTGACTGGGAAGGGTTATGTTCTGCTACTTGGAGACCACTTGCAGCCATTCATGGACTTCATGTACCCAAACAACGATGGAATTTTTATGGATGACAATGCGCCATGTCACCGGGCCAAAACTGTTTGCGATTGGTTTGAAGAACATTCTGGACAATTCCAGCGATTGATTTGGCCACCAAGATTGCCCGACATGAATCCCATCGAACATTTATGGGACATAATCGAGAAGTCAGTTTGTACACAAACTCCTGCACGGGCAACACTTTCGCAATTATGGACGTCTATGGGCTCAATATTTCTGCCGGGGACTTCCAACGACTTGTTCAGTCTATGCCACGTCGAGTTGCTGCACTTAGCTGGGCAAACGGAGGTCCGACACGATATTAGGAGGTATCCCATGACTTTTGTCGCCTCAGTGTATACCTCCTAGTGGCACATCAGCACAAGCAAACCGCATTAAACACAAATGGGAAACATGTCAGGCTATGATGGTACTGTGTAGTAACCTTTGTTGTACTCGCATGATTTGTTCATGGTGACCAATTTTTGTCCAAATAAGTGTATTTGGGATTTTTGATATGTGTTGAAATTCTGAGAGCTTTAATAAACGTGTGTGTGTCAGTGGTGGCTCGCAATGGACGCGTTTTATGCACCACTTCACCTAAATTTTATAATTTAGTATTTATTTACTGTGTTTTTATTTTATCTGTTTAATCCATGATTTTATACAATTCCTCCATGATTTTCTAGACAGAAAAATGGGTTCTTACGCCGTTCTTTCACTGAAGTATGGAATACCACTATAATACACAGCTACAGTACCATTGACGCGCTAGGTGTTTCACCTCAAAATGCAGGTCAGGAAATCGAGAACTTGGTGATATATGCGGTTTTTAATGAGAACGGTGTTTGGAAACTGCACTGTTTTCCTTCGGCCGAAGAAGGAACTTTAGGGCATTAATCTGCCCGCATCTCTAGACCCGGCATGGCAGCACATATCTGTTTATCGTGGTGTGAAATATGAACCCAATTAACGATATTGTGTGTAACATTAATGAAATGCCTTGTAATCGGTGGAAGGACAATGACCAGAAAGACTTGGAAGTGTATGGAAAACCTGCGCTAGTGTTATTAGTGTCAAAAAGGTGTGTCAGTGATGCCGCCAATAAATAGTGTGTTAGGAAATTTAAAACTTTGTTGTATGATGAATATCGGTGGTTGTGTGGCAGCTTTTATCTGGAGCGTTTATTTTGTTTTCCATTTTTGCTGTTCAGCATTAAACTAGGTACGTATTTCAGTGCATAAAGCGCTCTTGTGCACGTTAGTGGAGCATTTTGCTTCCCCCACCTCCCACCCGCCTTCAACCTTCCTCTCAATTCTCTCCACCCTTGTGACCTACGTTTCCACACTTTTCATAGCGCATGCACGTTAGAAACCTTGGACCAGTTATATTTAGTTTATACCCTTGGCCAGGAAACTAAGCTCTGAGCAGTTTTGTAACCAGCTATTGTCCGTTTGGTGTGTGTGCTGGGAGTTATCAGGAATGACGTACAGGCGATATTTGCTTCGCGTAACTTGTACACGAGTGACAAACTACCCATGTGACTTAGGACATAAAAATTTCAGCAGTGTGAAAAATAAAATAAAATAACTATATATATATTTTTTTTTTATGTCAATGTTCTACATAAAAATAACATGAATATGAGACTACAAAATTTTTAAGTTTTAAGAAGATCGGACTGAACAGAAATTTGGTGCGTTGCCGAAATATTAGAAAACGTCTGAGAGACAGAAAAATTTATGGAGACCTTTATTGTTTATAATTTAGCTGCCAACATTTTCGCCCCATACATTTATTTCCAAGAGAGACCATTTTCAAGATATAACGCGTAATAAAATTTGATTAAGAGTGAATAGAATATGGCATTTACTGAGTCATGAATTAGGAAAACTTTTATATCCACAATTACTTATATACCAACATGTTTTTCTGAATGAGCATTTATTTTAATTAATAGTATTGACCTTGTGAGCTAAGTTAAACCATTGAGTAAAGATACACACTAGAGCGGCCATGGGATAGGGAAAAGTCTGACCAGTTTATGATAGGAGGATTCAGATGAGCACTAGTGTACTCAACTGGGAGTTAGCAAGCAGCAGATGACGCAGCAGTCAAAACACCTCACCACCCGTGCTGTGTTGCCAGTTCCGCAGCCGGCAAAAGTAGGTCATTACCCTGCTTGGCTCACCCACGTGTTCGTTCACGTTCTGCTAAATGTGAGCATGTCACATGCAAGTTAGCAGCTTTTGTTGCAGCTGTGAATACCCAACTCATGATTTACTAGTGGCGACCATGGCATGTGTTTCATCTCTTTCGTAGCATTCTGTATTTGCTAAAATTTGCAGCAATATCAACTACTATTTTGTTTTATTTACATCTGCGAAAATGAATTATCATTAATATATAATGGTCATTGTTTTTAATTCTAATTTATTATTTTACTATAGTTTGGGTGTTCATGATAAAATATGAGTACTGTTAGAACTTACAATTACAAATTTGATATTAATCATGAATGATGTCATACATCATAGTAGCATTGTCATTCCGTTCTTATGTGAAAGGAATTTGACAGGATATGATTGTTCACTAGTTGAGAAATATATGTTAGACCCACGAAGGTCTACAATGTTTACAGTTTGGGGTTGTGATCTACAAAGGTGACTGTTCGTACAAATAATCAGTACGTTAAATTTTTTGATTAAAGTGTCATTAAGGCTGTGTCTGAACCTAGGAATTCACTTATGTATATAAGCATACTCCACTCGTCTCGATACTTGATACATTCCGACAGGCATACTTATTTGCATCCATTACAGCAACTAGCCAGCTGATAATATTCTGAGCAAGAATTTTGATGGAAAACAAATGCTGAATCTGTGCTGGAACGTAGGTGCATAGTTTTAAAATTATCAACACATATGAGTTGTAGCTGAAAAGCGCATGACAATGAAAGTGTTGCTATTAATCAATCATAGATATTATTTCAAGAAAGGATTGAATAAGTATTTCATGCAGTAAATGCAGTTATCTGTAATGTTTTATTAAAACTGGTAAAAACTAGAGATAAATTTTATTTTGACACTAATTATGGCATGAATAAAAATTAATTATTGAATATTGATATAACTTTTACTTTTATCCATGCCTTGTAAATAATTGGCAGTGTTCTTACTGCCCTGCATATTAACTATAAATTCATTCCCACACCAGGTTTATAACAAATCATAAGGAAAACTGGTTATGTTTATCCTTGCTTTTCTAGATCATTAAAGGTTAATGAATATACATTGTTGAAAACTTTTCTCAGAGGTCTTTTTTTGAAAGTTAATGCCTCCATACCACTCTTTAGAAAAATAAATAGCAGGAATAACAATTATTAACTACATGTAAATAACTTTTCAAAATAGTAACCTATGGGCTATAAGGGCGCGAGACGTACACACATTCGTTTCCCCGTGTATGTGCGTATGTCATTTCCTGAGACATATACAACATTTATGTACTTAGACGAATGTGAACGCTGTATAAGTGTGCATCTCATTAAGCAGGAAACCTTATGCATATTGCGGGAAAAGGACATTGATTATCACTTATTAGGCTCAACTCTAATAGATGTTATTTAAAGCAACAATACATTTGTCGTCTCTGTAAGATCCATGTTTACAATAATGGTGTGCATTAGTGGTTATTGTCTGAAACACTGGCAGCCTATGTGTGGTTACAGTTACATGAGTGTAACACAGCACACCATTTTATATTCTACACTTAAACCCCAAACTCACAGCAATGCAAAAAATGTTTACACAGAAATTATCATCAGTAATGTTAACACTAACAAACGCATGAAAACTGGGCATAACAAAGAGAGTCGCAATATTCTACTTCAGACTACATTACAAAATATAACAATTTCTACACTAAACATCGGTTGAATGCAATGACTCGGTGCCAATCACTAACAGTTAAGCTAATTTTACAATAAATAAAATTATGCATTAAGAAGTATGCAGTAAGTGCTTATCTCTCATACGGAAACACGTCTTCTATATTTGCAGTTTCCAATATTGTTTTAATTCTTAATTCTAGCAAATGGAAACAGGCGGCAAGCCTGTTATGTTTACCTTTGTTCCTAACCTAACTTTGTATATCACAACCATATTTAAGCATATTATAACTCAAAGCCAACATTTTATATCAGAGAAGTGTATTTTTTATGAACAAAAAACACACGATGTTTTAATATTGTTTATACTTACATTACTGTTAATAACTGTTTCCCGCGAATGACACCGTCTACTGTGTTTTGAGTGGTCATCGCCTCACAAGTTTTACTTAAGATATAACATATAACTATTTCTTGCAATACCTAAGGAAATCCCAACAACACATACGACCTGCTAAGTTCCATTGGAAACCAATATATGAGGTAACTTCCATTTATTCTGCACACGTTTTAACGCATAATTTAACGTTGAAATTTTCTATTGTAAACCCAGCTTTACTTCAGACTTTACAGCTTACGCTAAATTGAAGTGCATAGGTGTGTTTAAATGCAGACAAATCAAATACTTTCTATGTTCATAATGTACAGCTGTTACGAAGAAGAACAGAAATTATTTGTAAATATCTTTACTGTGTCAAAATTATTTAATGTATTCTGGAATGTTTGTCGTCTCCTAGCCTACAAATGGATAATGATAACAATAACAATTTACGAACAACATGTAACAATTTAAATTATATGTGGCAGTAGTTCATCCTTGTGTGTTAATTTTGTGGCATATTTACAAAATTAGAATTTACTTTTCCTAAAAGTAGTTATGTTCTCTCTGCCCCATGTAGTGTTGAATGAATTAATACTTTTCTCTTTAATTAACACTCATTTGGTTTTCATGATTATACTATACAAACAAAATATATTTTATAACATGTAAAATTATCTTCATAACGAGGAGTGTTAATTCATTCACCAAAATTAGTTTCAATTTGTTCAGCGTGGGTATTTTCTCCTCTTTACTAGTGTTCCTGTACCACGTAATAGTGTTTATTTTAATATTTTAGTAAGATACTAGCAGTATGTAGTATATCATATTTTGAAAACAGTATGTCTTCCGATATTTCAAAAGGGTTTTATGAAGTTTCCAGTGCCTAAATTCTGTGACAGTCATGAGTTGGTTTAGCCAGCATTACACTGTACCCAATTTCTGCTACCTTCTGTTATATCCATGGGCACAACAGAAGGCATACAAGTTTCTATAGCAGAAGAGAACAAACTAACTTATCAGTTCATACTCAAATGTTACCTAAAGTGCTAACAGAAAATTGTAAATGGCAAGCAAAACAACTCGCAGGGGGCAGGGGTACAATTGCAACCAAATGTTATATGTAGGTGCTTTGTGGTGCATCCAAAAGT
Source organism: Clitarchus hookeri (assembly GCA_002778355.1). Taxonomy (NCBI): domain Eukaryota; kingdom Metazoa; phylum Arthropoda; class Insecta; order Phasmatodea; family Phasmatidae; genus Clitarchus; species Clitarchus hookeri. The sequence continues at coordinate 1,057,634 of NQII01000954.1, read as the reverse complement.
ATGAAGATTGTATCTTTCCTCTGAAGACTGCATTTATTTAGGTTTCTATGTACGAGTACCTTTAATGTTTGGAACATGATATGAGTAATGGCACTGCTTATGTATGGAAAACAAGGTACTGTTTTCACATGTAGGTACAATCGATATTTATGCCACGTATTAAAACATTAGCAAATTATTTAAACAAGGGCACAGCCAGGAATTTACTTAGGAAAGTGGGTGGGGGATTTCATGTTTCTATTTTGGACAAAACACAAAAGCTGTAATATTACAAATTAATAGTTCAAATATTATTTATAATCGATGGTCTAATATACACATATGGAACCACAAAATGCTATAAACATCCTTCATGTTCAAGGGGGCTCACACATATATTAAAATAAAATAAAAGTTGTCATTTTGTTTTCAAATTTTATTTTTTAATATTTTATTTTCANATATTAAAATAAAATAAAAGTTGTCATTTTGTTTTCAAATTTTATTTTTTAATATTTTATTTTCAATCCCAAGGGGGGGGGGGGTATTTCCCGACATCACGCCCACCCCCTCCCCCGGTTACACCCCTGTATTTACATATGTATCTTTAATTAGCATAGTAATAAATCTTGTGCTTTCCATTATTTAACAAACTTTTATGGTTAGAAGGCCAAAAGAAGGTAAAACTATCACAATATTAAACATAGGCTTTTATGTGTGCCTGTTAACATTACTCATTCTACAAAGCTCAGATTATCTACTTTATAAACCAATTGATTTGATTAGCAGTCAACCACAGTTAGTCAATTGCACTGTACTGTTACTTATGTATTATTGCTTTTGGACAAAGTGATTCTGAAAAGAAACATTTTCTAACAGTAACATAAGTTATAAACAGCAATAATGTATGGCATAAAAAATTTTGTTACNTTCTGAAAAGAAACATTTTCTAACAGTAACATAAGTTATAAACAGCAATAATGTATGGCATAAAAAATTTTGTTACGTGATGGAGATTTCAACTCTAAAGTCTAACATTATTGGCGCAGACCTGCGGACCAACCCGCTGAGCTACACACACAGCCTATAGAACATCTCTGTGATAACGTATATACATAACCCAATTCCCTAATTATCACGTATTTTATAAAGTTGTGTTTATTGTTTTATTATGACCATATGAGTAATTTGCANAACCCAATTCCCTAATTATCACGTATTTTATAAAGTTGTGTTTATTGTTTTATTATGACCATATGAGTAATTTGCAACCTTTCCCGTTATTTATGCGTACCTTAAGTTTCATTTTGTACATACATATGTTTTACAGAATCCGTAATCTTTTCTTAAACTGACATATACGGCTTGAGGTAATTACTTGGGTGTCCGCCATCTTGTCTGTCCCAGCTTTGTGGGTATAGTAGACATTCAGAACANACGGCTTGAGGTAATTACTTGGGTGTCCGCCATCTTGTCTGTCCCAGCTTTGTGGGTATAGTAGACATTCAGAACACGTTTTACTGTTGTGGAGTTTGGTTTGGGAGCGACAGAGATAGAGTATGAGTGTGAGAGAGAGGGTAGATATCATAGTGGCAACGCTGCTGACTCCCCACCCAGCTGCCACAAAAATGGACTAGCGCTATGTAGTGTTTATACCAAGAACTGCAGATTCTTACCTACTGGAGTTGTCAGAAAATTTAACCTGGGGAAGTCCACTCTCGGTATATCTTTACTCAATGGNACGGCTTGAGGTAATTACTTGGGTGTCCGCCATCTTGTCTGTCCCAGCTTTGTGGGTATAGTAGACATTCAGAACATGTTTTACTGTTGTGGAGTTTGTTTTGGGAGCGACAGAGATAGAGTATGAGTGTGAGAGAGAGGGTAGATATCATAGTGGCAACGCTGCTGACTCCCCACCCAGCTGCCACAAAAATGGACTAGCGCTATGTAGTGTTTTACTAAGAACTTCAGATTCTTACCTACTGGAGTTGTCAGAAAATTTAACCTGGGGAAGTCCACTCTCGGTATATCTTTACTCAATGGNTCAGATTCTTACCTACTGGAGTTGTCAGAAAATTTAACCTGGGGAAGTCCACTCTCGGTATATCTTTACTCAATGGTTAAACTTGGTAGACGAGTTACATAGTATTTTTTGTGTGAGTATGTATGTGTGTTTTCGGAAGATAGCTATCAGTTTTATTATCACAATTTTTAGAAGTTTCTAGTGATAAGACTCCTAGCAGCAACACCTTTTTAACCCAGTGAACTCCAAATTCTATTCTCTCTCTTTGCTTATGGCACTTCACCTACTTTTAGACTCACGAGCCGCCACTGGTGTGTTATTTAGTATTCACTTGATTCCCAGTAGCCAGTTAATAGCTCGGTATGTATGTCACTTGTTTTGAAATTATGACATAAAATGGTTTTATAGTTCCCATGAAACATTCCTTGAGTGTTAGGAATATGTTAAAACAGTGTTATAATGTTTGTCCAAACTGTTTAATTTCTATTAGACAATATATTCAACGGCAAGCACTAACCTCCAGAACAAGCCTTTGAGGTAGGTAATTTGGGGGGAAAATATGATTCTGCATTAAATGTGTTGCTGCAGTTTCATGAAATACATTGTCATCGGCTAGGAATTGTGTTTTTAGTATTCTGGTAACGTTATGCCATATCGGTGTAGGTAGGTAAGTAGGTAGCCAGGGCTTAACGTTTTGTAGACAGCGAGCTCATTAGAGATGGATTAAGTTGCTCAGAGAAGCAGGAACGGGGAAGGAATCGGCAATGGCCTATAGTAGGGTACCATCCTACAATTCGCCTGGAGTGATTTCGGGAAACCATGGAAAACCGAAATGAGGATGGCCGGACTGGGATTTGAACCCAGGTCCTCCTGAATGTGAGTCAGTAGTTTAACCACTGCGCCACCTTGCTCAGTTATATCAGTGTGGGCATTTCAATTTTGTAATTGAAAAGCAATTTTTTTCATACGCAAAGCAGTAGGCCGTGAGCAAAATTTTGTGCGATGTGCTCTAAAACTGTCTCTCTGTACTAATTTTTATGAAACTTGCATCAAGTTATAAATATTACAGAGGAACAATGCTATAAAAATTTGGATCAATTCGGTTCAGTCATTGAGTTTCATGTCAGTTAATTTTGTTACTTGTAATAGCCTTTGCTTAGTTTTGTAAAGGCTCTTCGCGGTAAAGTGAGTACTTTTGAAAGCTCTGCATATTTTATACTTTTAGCCCATTCCATGAGCGGTTATGAAGTCCGCTGTATTTATTTACACAACAATAAATATCTACTGTAGTGTACACTGTAAATACACACATGTTAATTTCAGTAAATTAATATTTCCTTGTAAATAATGATGATGTAGTTCTTAGTATTTAGAATTAAATGGTCTAATCTTAGGAAATTCTTTGTCTTTACTCTGTCTTGAGAGTCTTGGAAGAGTCAAACACTTAGGCTAATTCTCTTCATTATATCAGCGCCATGCTATTTAGGAAATTCCTCATTAAATATGTGCAAGTTTCAAATTTTTGCCCATCATTAAATATCATAGGAATGAAAATCTCCAAGATAATATATAATATTTAGTCCACCACATACGGTAAACAGTGTATGTTAAATCATCTTCAAATTACATGAGAATTATGTTTAATAACATGTACAGGCAGAACTATGGAAAATTATGTTTTTAATTGCTTTTAAATGACATGTTATTTTATTTAAGTAGAATATTACAAAATAATATTCTCCCGCTGCATTAGGGCGTGTCAATTTGGAGGGCAAAAATAAAAATTCGTGATTTTTGTGAATGAGGGGGTNTATTCTCCCGCTGCATTAGGGCGTGTCAATTTGGAGGGCAAAAATAAAAATTCGTGATTTTTGTGAATGAGGGGGTTCAAAAATGTGCCTTTTGATGTGCAATATCCTAATTAAAAAGATTTTTCCTTATTCATAAAGATTTAGCTTGGTAAATTTGTGCTCGATTATAATCTATGTTGAAATTTCCGAAAAAAGGGGATAACTTAATATTAACTCCAACAAAATTTGCTCAAAAAGTGGTTTAATGAGCTCAAACAATTTTATTTATATTTTGTCTTTATTATGAAACACTGAAAACACATTGTAAATAATGTAAAAAGGTTCAACCAACAATATTCATCAAATCTTGCTTCGATTCATTCCTAGACATCATTCTTCTGCTTGCTTCCTGGCCTCTAATGAATCCTTCTCGTTTCTCATGAGTATACACTTTGCCAGAAGCCTCTGTTACTTGTTTCACACACCTCTCTATGGACTGTCCATGACATGGCCACTTTGGAACTTGCATTGGCTCTTCAACAAACTTTCTTGTTTCTGATATTTTGAGTTTACAAGTAAGTGGAGGTTCATATACTTTTTCTGACCAGTCTATCATTTCCAAAATGGAAGTTGCATTTGGATTTACTGCAGGTGTTAAGGATCCGGCTTGTCTATCCAGAGGACCACATAGATCATCTTCATTCCTTAATTCAATTATCTTCTGGACCTCTACTTTCCTTTCTTCTTGGTCTTCTGAGCATAAAAGTGTCTGAAGCACCATTTCACTAAATGCGAACCACGATGAACGTTGGATTGTTGGCAAAACAATATCTGCTACTGCCTTCTTCTGAGATTTTAGGAGCTTCAATTGATAAATAATGTGGCGAGGTCCTTCCACCCAAGAGAATTTCAATTTAATTGTAAACCAGCAGGGATAGTAAACGCCAACAATGTATTCCACAAGCAGTTGTAACGTCTTCAAGTTGTTGCCTTTAAGGCCATGTTTTGAAACCCATATGCGACAAATCCTATTTGCAGTTGTTAGCCACCGAGAGTGACTTACAGGACCAATTTATAAAAATGCCAGATCAATTGGAAGTACACCTGTCCTTATGGCCTGAGTTATCCTGTAACCATAAGCCTGATCCGTAGAGAGATATTTGACAACAGTGTCACTCAATGGAACCAAAGGCTCTGGAAAGGGTAATTCTGACAAATGAGGGATTGCTTTCAAGTTCTGTTGCAGCATCAAGCATGTTGCCAATCTTACCACTCCACTTGTTGTTAGACAAAGTTTTTCCATCCAACTCGGTGATCAAGTGCTGCAAAGGTAGCTCATTAGTATGAAGAGCACAAACGAACCAGATGAGTTTATGATTCAGCTTTACCTCAACCCAATGCATGACCCCTCCTTCCCAACCAGTGTTAACATTCGTTGAGTCACTTTTATTAATGCTGTTTTTCTTTAAAAAAAAATCTACAAGATGGTTAGCAATAACTTCAGCCGGTTTACTTTTCGTTAAGTCTTTCTCTGGAGTAAAATGGCAAAGATACCTTCCACCTGGCTCACTGCAAACAGTGTAATGCTCTTCTTTCACAATACTTGGAAACTGATGACTTGAGTTATCTTCCTGCAACAGAACTTTAGTGAAATCTTGGCATCCATCAAAGAAGATATATTCAATATTGCCTGTCCGGCATCGAGCATGAAATTCTTCATCAAGTGCTTTCATGACTTTTTCTTGTGCCCTTTTTACTTTATTGTGATCAACCACAACTCTCCTGTCTCCTTCAGTAATTAATCCAGCATCCAAACACGAAGCTGTTGTAATGGCAGCTGTAGCACATAGACTGACACCATACCTAATACTTTGCAATGCAACATTGCGCAATTGTAATGTATTATATTGACTTGTACTTGAAGTAGAAGGTACATCAGAATCATCACATGGAATTTGCAAAGGATCTTCAGATTCTTCATCTGTAACATCATCTTGGCTCTTCATCTTCGTCGGAGAAAAGAACTTCATCTAGTTGTAATGTTAATTCTTCCTTCCTTTTTAGCTTATATTCATAAATTCTTCTTAATTCATCTGCTTGCCTCTTCTGCTTTTTAATTTGTCTTCTGTGCTCAGGTAGATCTGGTAATCCAATTTGATGCTGTCCAACAGATCCAACCTTCTCTCTTTGACTATTAATAAACACTAGTTCTTTGACAGGGATCTTCATATCCTTAGAACAAGAGCAGGAGATGTGCACTTCATGTTTACAGTCGGCACCACCTGGACATGGACCCTCAAATTCTGGACATAGCTTAATCTCACACTTGCAATTGAGGATGTCAAAGAGCTTGTCTAACGTTGCTATGAAAGCCTCTTTCACTTCCAGTTTTCCTCTGCCAAGTGATATGTTTTTGGCCTTTTCCCAGTTTTCTTCTATCTTCTTCAGGACTGTGACTCTTGAATTTAAAATTGGCACCACAAAACAACTGTTTGCTCGCTCCCACTGTTCAAGCACTTTTGGATAAATATCCTTTGCAAGAGTGGCTGCTGGGTAATTTGTGACATTCTCTACACTCTGTTCTCTTAGCAGAAGCCCATATCTTAGAACATCACGCAGAGTTGGGAGTTCGGAAGGCAGCATTTCTCGACCAGTTCCAATGAAGTTACTCATGTGAGTGGAAGTTGCCAATCTTGTCTTCCTTTTACTAGCCATGGTTCCGAATTTTCAGATTTTGAAATTGGAAGAAACTATTCGTGCCTGGGAAAAAAAGGCACTATTTGTATGATGATAATAAAAATTAATAAAAAGACACTCAGCTACAAATGAGTATTGCTAGTTTAAACACTTTTACGAGTGGCATAAAATATGTTTACACATGTCATAGTATAATATAAGTATATTCTAAACCTTAGAGCAGAAGTTCAAACAGAAATAATGATAAGAAGGCACTTATTGAGAGAAGACAGTTTGCTGCGAATTTTACATGAAACGTGAAAATATTACGAAATTGAAGTACCTATTTACCAAGCAAACCAAAGTGATTGCCAGTTCATGTAAATATATTTACGAATCACTAACCAAAATACAACTTTTTGACCCCCCTCATTTTTTGAAAAAGGAAAACAAAAAATTCGACACGCCCTACCGCTGCATACATTTACAATTGTGACACTGTCTGCAGACTATCAGAATTCCTATTGATAATGGTGTGGGATTTAAGGCACAAATAGCTATGAAATTAATAATTGTTTACGCTCACTACATGTATACAAATGGCCGGTTTTATTATGATGTTACAAATATAAAAAATAGTTGTCTTAAATCTTCAGTGGCAACCAAACTATCAACATTTTTAGGTTCATTTTTATAGCACACTTCTATGATCATATTTATCACTAAATGCAAGTGTCATGAATATTTGTGCTGTGGGTTTTGTTTTTACAGGGTATAACGATATGAAAGTTTGTCCTAACCTTTCTAACGTGAAAATCACTTTTAACTTTTAAAATTATAGTGACAACAGCGAGGTGAATGTAATTTCACCAGAATACAAAAAAAAAAAACCCTAACTGATGACAATGTATTTCACGAAATTGAATTCATACATTTAATACAGAATACAATTTTCATTACAGAAATTGAGGTTATTCGTGGCAACTCGAAATGCTCATTCTTTATGTTGACTCGGGCACATTGCAAGTTTTAACAAAATTTTGAGGAACTGTGTCAGCATATTGAAAGTACAGGAGGAATGTTCCATGTTTAATATGAAGCAATTTCGTAGCGTTATTTGCTAAATACTAAAGAAATACATACAGAGATATCAACTCATATTCTTGGACGGTCACGTAAATATAACATACATCCATGGAAGCTCCAAAATTGCTAAACTATATTGCAAATATAATTTAATGGACTCGACTTATGTTTCTTCAAGTTTTTATATTATTATAACCAGTTTTAATTACTAGTACAAACGCTGGCCAGGTCTGTCATGGTATAACAAAAAACTTTGAGAGAAAAATGATTGTGTTAAACGCAGAGGTATTTAACGATGGCCGACATACTGATGAAAATATAGCTATAAAACTTGAAACCATGTTGTCGCATTGGGAAATACCTAAAGAAAAAGTTCAATGCATTGTTAGAGATGGTGGCACAAACATGAAAAAAGGTATTTCCTTGTTATTAATTAGAGACATTGATTGTTCGTCACACCAAATTCAGCTGATTGTCAAGGAGGGGCTTAAGGCACAAGATTCCGTTATAACAGTGATTGCAAAATGTAAAAAGATGGCAACACATTTTCATCACTCAAATGTAGCTCAAGATGAACTGGCTGCTCTACAAGAAAGACTCGATCAGCCAAAGCTGAAAATCATACAAGAGTGTGCTACAAGATGGAATAGCAGCTTGTATATGTTAGAGCGTATTTTGAAAAACAAAGATTCGTTATGTCTTTATGCTTCCCAGAATAACAAGATTTCACAACTAACTTTCGAAGAGTGGATTATTGTGGAAAAAATAATAACTTTACTCAGACCTTTTGAAGAAATTACAAAAGAACTAAGTGCAGCCAATATTTCTGTATCCTCAGTAATTCCATTATTGTCCACTTTGGAAAAAATTATTGGTGAATTTGATGTGACCGACAAATACGTTGGGAATACGATTTTAGTTCTTAAACGAGAACTATGTCGCAGATTTTCCCATTTGGAAAATGACGTATTGTTTGCTACTGCAACTTTTATTGACTCGAGATACAAATTAAAATTTTTCAAAAATCCTTTAACCAGAGATCAAGTTGTGAAAAATATTTTAGAATCAATTGGAAACGATGAATCAAGCCTATCGTCTTGTTCAAATCCTAAGTGTGCCAGAATGACTACTCATCGGATTGAAACATCTGGTTCCAGTGCCAGTCTGACAGATAAAGCTATATATTTAAGAGACACCATGAAATTGCTGATGGATTCCAGCGAAAGTGAAGAAGAAGAAAATGAATGTACGAACCCTATAGAAGTTTTGATAAAAAAAAAATCAATGAATATTTATTAGATAAACGTGTGGAAAATGATGTAGATCCACTTACATGGTGGGCGGTAAATAATAAGAAGTATGGTATTATTTCTCCCATAGCCAGGCAATATTTAGTAACACCACCCACTAGTGTGCCTAGCGAAAGGGTCTTTAGTGGGGCTGGTCTTCTTTACACACCCCACCGAAATAGGCTGCAAGGAGAAAAGGCATCAAAACTTCTATTTCTGAAGTTTAATATTCCTCTACTCTTATTTAATTACTAAGTGTTTCACTTAATTGTGCTTAGATATAAACAATTTTTCGTAGTTTTATTTTTCGATTTCAAGAAGGAATGTTTAATGGATATCTTAAAAATTACATAATTAGTGAGTTAGTATTAGTACCAAAGTTAAAATTAACAAAATGTTAAGAACATATTTGTTTTAATTGAAAAGAAGATTATTATATTGTTTGTTTTTCTTCTTAATATATTTTTAACTTTATTCATAAGAAGTCGATTTGATTTACAATTAAACATGATTACTAGTTCATTAAAAGATCTCACATATTTGAATAAGATACCCTTTAGGTTGCATAAATGCATATTGTTAACTGTTTTTACAAAAGATCTCATTTAAAGTTGATTTGTGTAATTAAAAAGGTTGGGTTATATCTTATTCCATTGTTTTGTGTTAAAGCAGTTCAGTGGTATTTGATCATACAGTTGTGTTATAATATAGTTTAGAAGTTTTAAGAAATTACCTGCCTTAATTTGATTTTGCTTAGGTAAATAAGAATAAAAGAATATCAAGAGTGTGTTTCTGTTATGTAATCTAGTGAATAATTACAAGGCTGTTCCCCAAATATCATTAAAATATACTCTTATACATAAAAAATATGTTAATAAATAAAAATGTCTTAATCATAGCAGTTGCATTATTATTTAATAAACATTTTCATTTTTCATTGCCAAATAAATTTGCAAAATATTGGCATCATTTTTGTGAATGTGAATGTTCAAAAACATGCGAATATTTGCAAATGCGAATGCGAATATTCATTGCATCACTAGTAGATACAGGAAGTGTAGGGTAGCCAGCTGTCCCATATTGTACGGGATTTCCTGTATCTTATTATCCCTTATTGACATAGGGGGCCATGCAGGGGTAGTGGTCAAACTACTCGTCTCCCACCAAGGGGAACCGGGTTCGATTCCTGGTGTGTTCAACCCTCAATTTTGGTATTTGGGAATTGTGCTGGACAGTGCTGCTGATTAGCGGTTTTTCCCGGTGATATTCAGTTTCCACTGCCCACTGGCACTGCTCAATACTCACCTTGCTTCACCCTCATTGGCTCTCAAGACCTCATTGCTAAAAGCCGCCCAAACCTCTCAGCTCCTTATGGGCATAGAATGGGACGTCATATATCCTGTATCTCAGACTTAAAATAAACTTAATATAAATAAACAAAGGGTCTGCAATTTTCCACTTCCACTATTACAGGTATGTTTACAATGATGCTCTGAGCCAATGGCCACAGATAATTACAATTGACATCAACAGGTGGCATTTGTGAACAAGTGCGTTCGGGGAAGTAGTACTTGCCAAGATGTGTGCAGTATCCTTTCTTCCAGTATTTGTTGTTGTTGTTTATTTAAGGTTGATTATATCAGAGTTTTAAATCACACCAAAGTATGGTTATAGTTGTAATTAATACTTTGTTGTATATGTTCAAATAAAATTGTGACATGTATAAACTGACTTTTGCACATTACACACAGTTTCACAATTTCATTGAGGTCAGGTGTTTTGTGACAAGTTGTTGGAAGTGTCGCTTATGGCATATCTGAAATTGTTGGCAACCCCTACAGAAATGTCAACAAAATTTTAAAGGTAATGAATAAATTTGGTATGCAATTAAACAGCAGACTGGTGGATGGATTTTGTTAAAAACAAAAGAAAGAAGTAGTTATAATATTATTGCATCAGGATAGTATGAATGCTATTTTGGTTATTAGTCAGCAGGGATTGCACTAATTTTTTGTGTTCTTGGTTTGTCTTCAGTGGTTAGAAACAATAAATCAAAGTGTTGGCATTTATTTTTGCCTCCACCTGTGTAGGCATGACCACATTCTGGTTTAGGGCATAAAGGTTCTCCGGGACACCAGGTTGGTTGTTCCCGAACAGTTTGATTTTGTGTAATTGTGTTGGGAATTCCAGCCTATAAATGTAACATTTTGTTTCAAGCTCACTCTTTGCAAGTTAACACTTTGCATAATGTTTTTCATATTTCTCATATTTATGCATCACCCAATCTGTATTCTTTGCACAGCCATATTTTCATATTTTTAAAATCTACGAATGTCCTGGGTGAATGTAAACAACACAGCAACACATTTATTGGACATTTACGTTGCCAATGAAGTCACAGATGACGCACAGTTGAGGATGTAGCTGATGGTGTGACCAGCTACATAGCTGAAGATGATGTAGGCATGGGTTCTGCAAGTACTTAAATGTTTGGGGGGTGAGCAATTCAATTTATTGCACCCAAAACCTTCACCACCATACTTTTTCTAAATTTGTTTAATCGCTGCAGAACACTTGTGGTTTAATTTTGACAGCTCCATCTCGTAAAATTTATTTAAGAGTTTTTACACTGTCTTAAGTGCTGGACAGCAAAAAAAATTTAACAAAACAAAAACAAATTAACACATTAATAAAATGATAAAGTGATATAAAAGAAAAACATTTAAATTCAATATTACTAAAATTTTTAATATAATTGTGTCATAAATATGAAACAGGCGAACAAAAACCAAGTAAAAGAAACTGAAGTGACAAAATTAGCATGTTATATAAGTAATGACATTTTTATAATAACAAAAAATGTTTCCAGGTGTTCAAGTAAGTCAAATCCTCGCTAATACCTCTTACACAATCTGCTAGAATCATGTATCATATTAATAAAGTGCACAACAAAATTTTCGCTTTCTAAACTTTCAAATGATGATTTCCTACATACAGTTTTTTCATGAACAACGAAGGCCAAATATCATATGTAATATTCATACGTGCAGTAGTTTATTGTAATATTTCCCTAAATCTGGCTGAAATTCTGATAAATTTTACTTGCATACATGGTGATAGTTTTTCTTAAAGGTTCTCAACTTCAAAGTTTTAGAAGTGAAGGAAAAATACCAAATGATCTAAAGTCAAAAATGTCTTTAGGCCTTGTTTTGTCTGATCAAGGACAAAACATAGCACATTTCCATATTGAAGAAAAAACACAGTGGCTTGAAAATCATAAACTTATTACATTGTGTTACTTTATTCATATTAAAAAACTTGTGATCATGTCTATCCCTTCAGCGGATGAGTCCATCGGTTTATGGAACTTCTAAGCATCTTCCACATCTAGTGCTCCAAAATAAATTTTATCTTTACCATATTAAGATGTTTCTTTGATGTGCTTGATCATCCGAGATATAGTAATTATTTCTATTAATGAAAATGGGCAACCGCAATAACCCATAATTGAGACATTCTACATTAGAGTCAATATGTCTTGCATTCTTGTTTTTTTTTTTAATCCAAACCAATGCCATTAACTTATTTTCATAATTATTCTGGTGAGGAACAATTTTCATCAAAATGTAACATATAAATTATTTGATCTTTTCTGGTGGCTTCTAGTGCATAAAGTGAGTAAACATTTGTATTCTTGAAAACTGCTCTCTCTAAATTGTGAGTTAATAATCTTGTTTAAATTTATTTTGAACTTAATCACAACTATGCATTTTGTTTTATGTGCAAGTTCATTCAGAGTACTGACATGTTTTTCATGGGGCATGTTTAAGAAATAAGTTAGTAATACTATTTCTGAATTGTAATAATTTACATCACGTGGTGCGTATATTTATCAAGAGCCATGATATCGTTACTGCCTGTGTACTTAAATTAATTTCATAATTATATTTTTTAAAGTTGCAGTAGGTTATAAGTTTTGGCTTAAGTTTAGGTACTCTAAATAAAGAGCATATATATATATAT
>NQII01000954.1:977981-1041801 GCA_002778355.1 Clitarchus hookeri | reverse complement strand
TTACCGACCACAAAGAACTTGAAAAATTGTTTATGTTGAAGCAGGTGATTGAGGAACTTCAGGAATATCATTTTGCCGAATGATGTGCCTGAATATGGAATTCATATACTGAAGGAAGTTAGTTTAGATGGAATTGACTTGCAAAATAGCACCAATGAATTGAAAAGTGTACATTGCAGAATGCGGGAGAACAATTTTTTAGGCCACTTGATAGTTTTTCTGATGAAAGGATAAAGAGCTAGGTACTGATCAGCATTGTCCATACCATGCTTGTATTTATTATAGTCAACAATGCACTCTGGCTTCATTTATTTCTTATATATTTATTTACAATCTCCTTTATATCTGCAGAATGTCAAGTTCTGCTCTTGTGAATGTAATTTCCACTCTTTGAAGGGAAGATGACTGTTGCTTGAATCATTTGGGCATCCCTCTATTTTTTCTTGCATAAAGATCCTTCAACAATTTGGTGCTGTTGTAATAGTTGTCCATGTACTCTAGATAACCTTGGTCTCTTCCAATTTTGTTCCATTGCTGTCATAAATCAATGATTTTCATATGTAGCCTGATGATGATTCACATACTATTCTTACCATTATCCCATACTTCACCAATTTTTTTTTGTGTTATGTACCCTGAATCATAATCAACCTCTCCATGCCAACATTCCTTCATCCAAAGCCAGCTACTCTGACAGATTGTAAACCTGTGAATATTTGTCACACTGCATTTGTGTGATAGGTTGTATTTTTTTAGAGAGCACTGGAATTATCTGTTTGCAAAATACTGTCACTGAAATTTTAAAATGCCAAAATTGCTTCAAAGTGATTGCGAGGCATTGTTTTAGAAAAAAATTGGTGTTCCAAAAACTTGATCATCAGCCCAATACTTTTTCAAGGTCTGTTTCTTTATTATCCCTGTGATAAATGTTAGGCCCAAATTTTTTTTTATGTCTTCTACAGTCACAGGAACCCAATTTTGATATAAAGAATACTTGGTATAGGCTATTCACCATGAAGTGAGCACTTTTGAAAGCCCTCTCATTTGGAATAATAGTCAAGAAATATATTTTATTTTAGACTTAGATGTTAACTTCCAGGCGCGGTGGAATATACAAACACTGTTTGTTACTTACATGGTAATATTTATTTAAAAAAGGTGGTTGAAAGGAAAAAGTAACTAGGGCCTCAAAAGTGCTCACTTTACTGTGAGCAGCCTATAAATGGGCGTGGTGCTGCATTGATAGCTTGTGTTGTATAAAAATTTGTCTTATCAGCTACATGTTGGAAAAATTCTTCAGTGAAAAATATGCCCACAAATGCCATAACACTACCATTATACTGTACTGTAGTACTCATCCCTTGTTTTGTTGTTAATGGGAGGGTAGGTGGGCGATAGAGTGGAGCTAAATTACAAGGCGGTGCACGAGATGGTGCGTGAGGCGGTGAAACTTCACTGATATAAGTTTCAGAATCACTTTATTTTTCTGTGTAATTTGTATCACTGTCAGACGGAATATAATCAGCATCTGAATCTTCATAAACGCAATTATCAGCAGANGGTGATTGAGGAACTTCAGGAATATCATTTTGCCGAATGATGTGCCTGAATATGGAATTCATATACTGAAGGAAGTCAGTTTAGATGGAATTGACTTGCAAAACAGCACCAATGAATTGAAAAGTGTACATTGCAGAATGCGGGAGAACAATTTTTTAGGCCACTTGATAGTTTTTCTGATGAAAGGATAAAGAGCTAGGTACTGATCAGCATTGTCCATAGCATGCTTGTATTTATTATAGTCAACAATGCTCTCTGGCTTCATTTATTTCTTATATATTTATTTACAATCTCCTTCATATCTGCAGAATGTCAAGTTCTGCTCTTGTGAATGTAATTTCCACTCTTTGAAGGGAAGATGACTGTTGCTTGAATCATTTGGGCATCCCTCTATTTTTTCTTGTTGTAACACATGTTGAGGTTTGCTTTTCATAAAGATCCTTCAACAATTTGGTGCTGTTGTAATAGTTGTCCATGTACTCTAGATAACCTTGGTCTCTTCCAATTTTGTTCCATTGCTGTCATAAATCAATGATTTTCATATGTAGCCTGATGATGATTCACATACTATTCTTACCATTATCCCATACTTCACCAATTTTTTTTTGTGTTATGTACCCTGAATCATAATCAACCTCTCCATGCCAACATTCCTTCATCCAAAGCCAGCTACTCTGACAGATTGTAAACCTGTGAATATTTGTCACACTGCATTTGTGTGATAGGTTGTATTTTTTTTAGAGAGCACTGGAATTATCTGTTTGCAAAATACTGTCACTGAAATTTTAAAATGCCAAAATTGCTTCAAAGTGATTGCGAGGCATTGTTTTGGAAAAAATTGGTGTTCCAAAAACTTGATCATCAGCCCAATACTTTTTCAAGGTCTGTTTCTTTATTATCCCTGTGATAAATGTTAGGCCCAAATTTTTTTTTATGTCTTCTACAGTCACAGGAACCCAATTTTGATATAAAGAATACTTGGTATAGGCTATTCACCATGAAGTGAGCACTTTTGAAAGCCCTCTCATTTGGAATAATAGTCAAGAAATATATTTTATTTTAGACTTAGATGTTAACTTCCAGGCGCGGTGGAATATACAAACACTGTTTGTTACTTACATGGTAATATTTATTTAAAAAAGGTGGTTGAAAGGAAAAAGTAACTAGGGCCTCAAAAGTGCTCACTTTACTGTGAGCAGCCTATAAATGGGCGTGGTGCTGCATTGATAGCTTGTGTTGTATAAAAATTTGTCTTATCAGCTACATGTTGGAAAAATTCTTCAGTGAAAAATATGCCCACAAATGCCATAACACTACCATTATACTGTACTGTAGTACTCATCCCTTGTTTTGTTGTTAATGGGAGGGTAGGTGGGCGATAGAGTGGAGATAAATTACAAGGCGGTGCACGAGATGGTGCGTGAGGCGGTGAAACTTCACTGATATAAGTTTCAGAATCACTTTCTTCTTCTGTGTAATTTGTATCACTGTCAGACGGAATATAATCAGCATCTGAATCTTCATAAACGCAATTATCAGCAGATCCATCTTCACCTGAACTCTTTTTACGTTTATTTTCACTCTCTGCACTCACTACTTGTCCGTTTCATCATTCTCACTGAACTGGAAAATAAATGTGTCGAAGTGCTGCAAAGCGCATGCAGATACACAAGATCAAATATTGTGAAATACTAATGCATATACCATCTAATGAATGAAATGTGAACTAGAGACAAACTGCACTGTTCAGTGCTGCCACCTAGCGATGGTAGTTTGAATTACGTCAACGGCCGTGCTCCGAAAGTTGCTATGTCATTATCTGACCTTGGTCAGATACGGGATTTTGAACCAAATAAAATCTATCCGTTAAAATCAATCATTGGTCATTTATGAGCATTTCTGTCACACTAAGAAATAATATGGTGCTACTTTTAAAGAAAAGCAGCATCGTACTCTCGTTTAGTTTGAGTTCACAACCTTCATCAGATAAAAAGCAAGCTGGTTGCCAGGAATAATGCATCATTGACCTTGAGACAGGTCTTTGTTTACTGATGTGCACAGTGTGTGAGCATTTTCCTCATTGTGTGACAGTTCGCATTTCTTAAAACTCAATCAGACAGATGTGAATATTACTATTGATAGTGATGCAGCTACAGATGAATTACAAATAAATACAGGCATATTGTTAATATACATGTTGCACTTACACTGTAAGAACAACATAATAATTTCAATTGTTGTGGCCAGGTTTTATGAAATGTGATAGGGGCAGAAGTATTTTTTTTAAGGACAGCTTTAATACATAAAACCTGTCACCTACAATCACTTTATTATGTGAAAGACAAATTTATAAGGTACATAAAAAATCTGTAATATCTTCTACAAACACTGCCTCAATTTTATTATAATGCTGGTACGTTAACACATTCCATATGCAAATAATTTAGCTATTTAAAAAAAAAACATATTTTAAAGAGTGTTAGATTATAATTTACAATAAACTCATGGTACTGAATTTATAATGGCTCTGCTGAAGGCGAACCTTGGTCAGTGCCATCAGTATCAGAGTCTTTATTATTTACTTTTCTCTTTTGTGAATGACTTTGCTGCATGTATGCGAGTTATCATTATCTTCCATCTTTAATCATATACATTATCTCCTACCAATGTTTTTCAAACAGCCAAAACAAGGGCTGTCAGCTGCGCACGCATCCCCATTCCTGCCTTTTCTCCGGCGACCCCGCTTCCGCGCCCTGAGACTTGCCCAGATAACTGCCGGCTACTGTATTTAGTACTCCTTAATTTTTTAATGTTTCTCTCTTAAGAATGATGTTATCTTTCTTTGTTAGTCTAGCCGCTTCAATATTTCTACCAACACAGTCATGGCAAACAAAGCCACGTTGTCTCATGTCTGGCCACACACATTTACGTACCACGACTCGCAGCCAAAGTTCTTTGTCTTTCCCAGTCTCTCAGCACTGGCTGACTAAGCTTCTGCATTATACCACTCTCCTTCTCTTATTTCAGTACAGTATCAGCGCTCTTTANTTCAGCACTGGCTGACTAAGCTTCTGCATTATACCACTCTCCTTCTCTTATTTCAGTACAGTATCAGCGCTCTTTATCTAAAGATCTATGAAAACACAGAGCTAGCTATATAAACAATTTTCACATATTCCTTTGTTTCTTCTTGTATTTCATATATTTAGGAATATAACTCATCAGTTTTTACCATATTTTTATATTTTTAAATTTAATAAAGTACAGTACAGTTTGTTGGTAAATTATATTGCCTNAAATTATTGGGGGAACATGGCATCTTCCTCTCCTTCGGTTGCGGCACCATGTCGTAGGAGTCATTGATACACCCCATGATGCAGTGAATTGCTCTACTAAACATCTAGGCATGTTAACTGAAGCTGTGTGTGTCATGTTGGGAGGCAGAGATAATACTGCCAGAGACTATGAAAGGATGTCATCCATGGTTACATCATCAAGTTAACACATCATGTACAGATTTAGTAGTCCGTACGAGGTAAAATGTTTTGTTTGAAAATTATACAATAAATTTAATGATCTACCTTAGGTTGTAACAAACCAGATAAATGGTACAAAAAATTATAACCTGGCTCATNATACAATAAATTTAATGATCTACCTTAGGTTGTAACAAACCAGATAAATGGTACAAAAAATTATAACCTGGCTCATCCATGCTTATTTTACATTTCATAGCACTTGCAGTACTAAAAAGTAAGTAGGTCATCATATTTAGAGAGAGACCACTCACATTGCCAATGCAATCACTCACTAGTAAAAATGGACTAAAGCTGTGGACTTGTTTTTGCTCATTTACATACTAGCTGTCCAAGGCCTTGCCAATCACTCTATATGAATAACTTTACTGTTACACTTCACATAATGAAATATAATTTGAATAGTGAAAATAAATTATATGTAATGTTTAAAAAATACTGTTTTTCTTCAATTATAGTAATTAAAAGCTGTGAGGCCCTTTTCTGTATTTTATAAGATGCTTAGTCTAAATGATTATGGTTAAAAATGTTAATAGAAATTTGGACAGATTTTTGTTACTTTGGTGGGAAAAATATATATTAAACTATGAGTATACCTCTAAACTTGAATGCGCTTGCGCCCACAGCCCCGCCGCTTCTCATTTAGATTTTCAACTCCACTATAAAAAGCTTAAAATTCACACCGGCTGCCTCCTTTAGCATTTTCATTAATGCATGAATAAGTTTTGAACTTCTTTCCTGTCGGGAGGGTTTTTGCGGTGCCTATGCCGGTTTCTCCCCTCCCCTATCTTAGCTATAGCCTCAGCTATAGGAACACTCAGGGATGCAGTTCTTCATGGTTCCAATTAGGGCCATGACTGCCTTAATCCCTCTCTGCTGCGATGCACACCTCCTTGCATGTAATTTCCTCCTGTAGGCGTATGGGGCCTAGCCCTGAGACGCACCTAAACTCCCGTCCGTACCAAAAAATTAAAATTGTAAACTTGAATAGAAGAGCATAACCAACATTATACAACAAGAAAATATAACTTACCAGATTGAAAATTAAAACTTCCGGGGTACAAAAGAAATCTATCACATTTTGCATCAGATTAAGAAATGAGTCATGTAGCGACTTTCATTACCCGATATAACATTTTGGAGTCTGAGATGTTGCTTGAACATCAGTTAGTTATGAGCAAGCATTGTTATGTCACTCAGAGATATGACATCGTTATCATTAAATTTTCATTATTTTTTTATTCAGTTTATTCCATCAGCACTACTAAGCAAATTATTTAGGAAACGAGGATGATGATTGAGTTTTAAGAAAGGATGGTGGACACCGGATGTTTAGTGTTCCAAATAAATAATAATTAAAATTGTTATTAATTTTGATTAAATTTGTAAAAAATATTTTTATGCCAAATTTTTATTTATTTTATTGTTTTTTTATTTTGTGAATTTCAGTATTGAGGTTATTTCCATATCACCCTGAGATCAATTTCATACATGAAAATAAGAAAAGTTAAAAGTCGGATTGTTAGTTTGATGCCGTAATAAGGAATTGTGGAAAGAGGAAGATAAAAATGATATGAGGCTTAACGGAGTACAAGAGGCTCTCATGCCACTGATATCTGTCGGGGAGCGCGGCAGTAGCGAACCTGGGTTGCTCGTCGCAGGCGACTCGCTATCTCCGCGCGGTGTTGCCAACTCGCCAGTTTGCCTGGTCAGAGCCTTGGTGTCCGCGGGGGGAATGTGTGGCAGGGGCGCCTTCCCGCAGTCAACCAGCCAGTTCATTTACACATACTAACTGTGCCAGATGTTAGTATACAAGCTATATTTTATGCATTGATTGTAGTTTAAATTTTCAAATAGTCAGTAAAGACAATCACGCATTTTGTTAGTTTTTAATGTAATGTAGTAAGCATAACTGGCCAAGCCACTTTTATAATAATTGTTAGCAACGCGAAGTTACTGTAATTATTCATTCCTGTGTAACTACCAACGTGTTGGCAGCTCTTCTGCTTTATCTCGTTCTTATCGGAATCTTTGATAGTCCAAGCTTTATCATAAAGTAACTGTACTTAAAATGTATTTTGGGGGCATTTCTCTGCTCAAATGAATATGATTGAATCCACTATAATTTTTCATCACTTTAATTACAATTTAATTTACGATCTGTTAATGTGTTAGAAAATTGCGTAGTATGGTTAATGAATTCCGTATAAATCTCTTTTTGTTTGGATTGAAATCTCCACAAAAAGTAAACTATTATAAAAAAATTATTGTAATTGGTTATTTACAGGAAGTTCACAGATATGCACAACATTTTCAGCTCTAATTTCTGAGGAATATTCCAACTATTAGTGAAAAATTAAATGATGACACAGTTTTATCAGAATAAAAAGCGAAACGA
The DNA here is from genome assembly GCA_002778355.1 of Clitarchus hookeri. Taxonomy (NCBI): domain Eukaryota; kingdom Metazoa; phylum Arthropoda; class Insecta; order Phasmatodea; family Phasmatidae; genus Clitarchus; species Clitarchus hookeri. Next base: position 1,034,307 of record NQII01000954.1, on the reverse strand, counting down.
AAATACAATATCGGCAGTCACCGCCTGTAAATACAAACCAACAGACTTATCACAGAACTGAATATTTATGCTATGGTATTCAATGCTCTATATATGGAGTACAATTCTCTACACTGTAATACAGTTCAGTTTACAATGTAATCACAATGATATTAATGAAAACAGTCACCAATAAAATACACAGTACAAATATGCTGTTTACCCAATATTTACATAGCAATCCAAGATATATGTTTAATTAGCATATATTTACACTATATATATTTTTTCTTTTGGCTATTGAAAACTGTTGTGTGTATAGTTAAAAAAATATGTACACATACTGCAAACAAACACAGCTGCACATTGTCTTGACTTAAGTAATTCTTAACTCAACAAAATTAATAACATGACAGTCTCGAAAACATCTTAATGAAAGTTATTTTTCCTCTGTTTTTATTCGCTGTTCTTGAGCTTCTCTTATGTAGTTGGGATCACGTGCCTTCAAACCTCGTGTAATGAGGGGATCTGCTATTTCTGGAAGCATGCATTCCTCAAAAAATTGTTTCAGTTTCGGAAGCATGAAGTTCTTCCACATTTCTGTATCCACCCAAATCCGTTCAACGTGAGAATCATTGTTTGCATAAACAACAAAGTCACAGTATTTTTTGTTGCAGATATTTAGTTGCCCCTGTACCTGAAAAAAGTAATTGTGATTTCTTTTTAGTTGCAGAATTCCATCATTTTCCTTTAAACATGTACTTTTCTTTTTGGCGATGAATTCTTTCAGTTTGTAGTCCCCAGCTGAAAATAAACATTTAATTTCCAGCAATCCGTCTTCGCCCACTAATCTGTCGGGAGACGCTCCAAGAAACGGGTATTGTGGATGTACAAAAAAACCGCACTTATCTACTTGTACATTTTTTATCTTGGAATACAGTTCTTATGCCACTTTTTCGTTCGTTCTTCCAAAATGCATGGCCTTTGAATTTATCTCTCTGTGTTACAAAATTGACTTCAATAAGCCATGGCAGGAAGTGTGTGCTTTCCGTTTACACACACGGCCAAAATTTGATGCTGTGAGCCTGCTTAAACGCGCATTCCTCCATCTGATGTTTTCATGTTGACCAACAGTATTTCTTTCCAATTCACGGATCGTTTGAGGTGTTACTTACCACTGTTAAAATCTTCTAAAATTAATTTCATTTTCTTATCAGTTCTTCAATACTTAGCGCGTCTTCCTCTGCAGCACTTGGACCGTACTCCATATCAGGGCCAGCATTGTCAACTCTTCTTCTTTTCTTTGAAGGCCCTTCTCCATACCGAAGACAACGAGCTGAACTGTGTTTTTCTCTTCTTTCAAAAGCGCATTTGAAATGTTTTCCTGGACTTAGACCAAATTTGTTCTTCCACGGACTAAAATGCCAGCTAGGACCACAAACGTGTGCCAACCCAGCACCCATGCAGCGTGCAAAGTAAGAGACTCTTTTAGCAAAGTTTACTCTTTTTCCACCTGTAAATTTAGCTACCATACTCATGTACCGTTCAGCCTGATTTGTAGTTTTATTCATGACGAGTCTGTCAGCTTTCATGACCATTGAATCGAGTGCCTTCTGAATAGCTTCCATTATCCCAGACTCTTTCATTAATGGCACAAAATTTTCTTTAGTTGTACCTTTCTTTTTACAGTACTGTTCGCGGCAGTTTTCGTGGCAGCAGAGTACATAATAAGGGCCATTTCTAATGTCCTGCTTCAATTGAACAACCGCTCCACTTTCAGTTGACTTCCCAGCACTTTCAATTGCTTTTCTGGCACCAGATTTCAGCCTTACTATCCGTGATTCAAGCAAACGTCGCGCAAGAAGAGGAAATGACAAATTTTTGGAGATATTGTGTAAATGGTTTCTATAGTTTTTAACAGTATGATTTGCACACTCAACTTTGACGACTTCTCTTCCATACGGAACTCTCAGCTTGATCTTAGAATAAACACTCGAGTCCCCATCACCAATATAGAATTTGTATTTCAACCCATGCTGTGCGATGCTCATGCAGAAGCCTTTTACGATTATGAGCTGTTCCATGCCAGTACTGGTTCCACTGTAGTTCTTAAAACAAACATGTTCCTTGGCTTTTGTATTATTAGTTCTTGCAGATTCACAAATAGAACAAAATTTTCCTTTCACTGCCAGGTACAGCAGTTGGTTCGTCTCAGCTCCAATGATACAAGCCTTCAGAAGAAAGTACACTTATTGTAATTTATATATACACATATATTAAACACGTATAAATTAACAAAAATTGGATGAACTTATCNAAATTAACAAAAATCGGATGAACTTTTCTGAATTCTCGATATATTTTATAGTAAAACTTATTCAAGACAATTAATAGAGTTATAATTTTTAAAACAAAATTACCAAAGTGTTTGTTATATTTCAGCTATGCATCTTCACATATAAAACTTTACTGTAGTTAATGGCTGTCAAATGTGTAAGAATCTGCCTTCCCATTTGACTTTACTTGTGATGAAACTGCCACTCTAACAGTGAATTTCTATTATGCATGCATAAAAATGTAGCAGCCATATGTAGAAGCACAAAGCAGCTAAGATATCAATAAAAATATCTAGCCCAAAATAACTTTTCTATACAAATAACAGATTATGTGCAATATTAGTGTTACTGGAATCAATATAATGCATATTGCACAGTTTACGGATTTTTGAATGATTTCAAAAACAAATATACAGTGCCTTTAAGTACAGTCAAGAAATATTGGAGCAGAAATAATTTAACAAAAAAAAAAATGTTTGATTTGTCGGTTGCGTATTGTGTAACGGAATATTTATCCACTATTTTCCACAAATCATACTTTTGTGTGCCNGGTTGCGTATTGTGTAACGGAATATTTATCCACTATTTTCCACAAATCATACTTTTGTGTGCCATGAAACATCAACTGCTAATAAAATTAATTAACATTATAATAGTTTGCGTATTTTAAAATTTCAGATTTTCGGATGTTATTAATTCTTACGGTTGTTTTAGAAGAAATCTTTAGAAGAAAAATTTTTGTTTGACAAAAAGAACGAACAAACTAAAATTAACGGACAAACTAAAATTAAACATAACTAAATAAAAAATAGTATAACAGTTTACCCAAACTCACCACTCCACTCGTTGAATTGTAACTGTGTCCGTAGGTCCTCTTATTCCATCCACCATCTCCTATGACACTAATATTTGGTATTCCATTTTNGAATTGTAACTGTGTCCGTAGGTCCTCTTATTCCATCCACCATCTCCTATGACACTAATATTTGGTATTCCATTTTCTACATTTCCTTTTACAATTGCAATTTCTTTTTCTTTCTTTCCATTTTCTATCATTTTCTTNATACAATAAATTTAATGATCTACCTTAGGTTGTAACAAACCAGATAAATGGTACAAAAAATTATAACCTGGCTCATGCATGCTCATTTTACATTTCATAGCACTTGCAGTACTAAAAAGTAAGTAGATCATCATATTTAGAGAGAGACCACTCACATTGCCAATGCAATCACTCACTAGTAAAAATGGACTAAAGCTGTGGACTTGTTTTTGCTCATTTACATACTAGCTGTCCAAGGCCTTGCCAATCACTCTATATGAATAACTTTACTGTTACACTTCACATAATGAAATATAATTTGAATAGTGAAAATAAATTATATGTAATGTTTAAAAAATACTGTTTTTCTTCAATTATAGTAATTAAAAGCTGTGAGGCCCTTTTCTGTATTTTATAAGATGCGTAGTCTAAATGATTATGGTTAAAAATGTTAATAGAAATTTGGACAGATTTTTGTTACTTTGGTGGAAAAAATATATATTAAACTATGAGTATACCTCTAAACTTGAATGCGCTTGCGCCCACAGCCCCGCCGCTTCTCTTTTAGATTTTCAACTCCACTATAAAAAGCATAAAATTCACACCGGCTGCCTCCTTTAGCATTTTCATTAATGCATGAATAAGTTTTGAACTTCTTTCATGTCGGGAGGGTTTTTACGGTGCCTATGCCGATTTCTCCCCTCCCCTATCTTAGCTATAGCCTCAGCTATAGGAACACTCAGGGATGCAGTTCTTCATGGCTCCAATTAGGGCCATGACTGCCTTAATCCCTCTCTGCTACGATGCACGCCTCCTTGCATATAATTTCCTCCTGTAGGCGTATGGGGCCTAGCCCTGAGACGCACCTAAACTCCCGTCCGTACCAAAAAATTAAAATTGTAAACTTGAATAGAAGAGCATAACCAACATTATACAACAAGAAAATATAACTTACCAGATTGAAAATTAAAACTTCCGGGGTACAAAAGAAATCTATCACATTTTGCATCAGATTAAGAAATGAGTCATGTAGCGACTTTCATTACCCGATATAACATTTTGGAGTCTGAGATGTTGCTTGAACATCAGTTAGTTATGAGCAAGCATTGTTATGTCACTCAGAGATATGACATCGTTATCATTAAATTTTCATTATTTTTTTATTCAGTTTATTCCATCAGCACTACTAAGCAAATTATGTAGGAAACGAGGATGATGATTGAGTTTTAAGAAAGGATGGTTGACACTGGATGTTTAGTGTTCCAAATAAATAATAATTAAAATTGTTATTAATTTTGATTAAATTTGTAAAAAATATTTTTATGCCAAATTTTTATTTATTTTATAGTTTTTTTATTTTGTGAATTTCAGTATTGAGGTTATTTCCATATCACCCTGAGATCAATTTCATACATGAAAATAAGAAAAGTTAAAAGTCGGATTGTTAGTTTGATGCCGTAATAAGGAATTGTGGAAAGAGGAAGATAAAAATGATATGAGGCTTAACGGAGTACAAGAGGCTCTCATGCCACTGATATCTGTCGGGGAGCGCGGCAGTAGCGAACCTGGGTTGCTCGTCGCAGGCGACTCGCTATCTCCGCGCAGTGTTGCCAACTCGCCAGTCTGCCTGTCGGTTGCGTATTGTGTAACGGAATATTTATCCACTATTTTCCACAAATCATACTTTTGTGTGCCATGAAACATCAACTGCTAATAAAATTAATTAACATTATAATAGTTTGCGTATTTTAAAATTTCAGATTTTCGGATGTTATTAATTCTTACGGTTGTTTTAGAAGAAATCTTTAGAAGAAAAATTTTTGTTTGACAAAAAGAACGAACAAACTAAAATTAACGGACAAACTAAAATTAAACATAACTAAATAAAAAATAGTATAACAGTTTACCCAAACTCACCACTCCACTCGTTGAATTGTAACTGTGTCCGTAGGTCCTCTTGTTCCATCCACCATCTCCTATGACACTAATATTTGGTATTCCATTTTCTACATTTCCTTTTACAATTGCAATTTATTTTTCTTTCTTTCCATTTTCTATCATTTTCTTGGAGAGTTGTTGTTGCCAAAACTGAATGGAAAGAAAGGAAAAAAGAGTTAATATTTGATATTATCGAATACACTAATTGAGGAATTAAGCAATGTACCAGTCAAATGGCTCGTCTCCTTTCTGAAATACATTTTTTCTTCAACGGAATTGCAATTCTTGAGAAAATGCAATGTTGGCTTATTTTCTCTGTATATTATGTTGAATTTTTTATTTACTTCCATGTGCACAAATCCCATGCAATTACATATGTTCAGAATCTAACGTTAAAATAATGTTACACTTAGTAGTTAGATACTCTATCCTGCAATGTCTGACTCGTTCACTTTTGCCAGTTTAATGATAATGCGAAATTTATAAATATGGTAGGTTTAATCACGTCATTATTATTGGATTTCCTGAGAATTATTTACCTTTAGCGTTATCTATTAAACAGATATTAGCTGGTGGCGAGATTTTACAGTTAGACGTAAAATAGCACTAACGGCACGAAAACAGAAATGAAAACTAAGAATTCCATGTAACATCCGTTAGAAATAATTGAATCTACTTACTTGTACCATAGAAGTTTCGCGTCTGTGAAATGTTTCTCGTGCCATCATGGGGATGTCGAGTACTGACATAAGTTCCTCAACTTGCGAGTATCCAATACCAACAGAAATAGAACCCCACACCACAGCATCATTTACTTCTTGCGAGCTGTCAGATGTCACGTACTTACGTGAGTCACAGTTGTCACAAAAGAAAACTAAAGTAAAGAATAATCCACTGTGTGTTTCTTTTTCCAGCTTATATGAGCCCAGCGTGCAAAATCGAGGATGTTCTCCCAATTTTATTAGCTGCTTAGTTAAATGTGCAACATCAACAATTCGACGGCCGGTAATAGTGCTTTCAGTTTTTTCTGTTTCCGCAATTAAAGGAGGAAGATCAGTAGCATCGACACCAGAAGGTAATACATTTTCTTCTAAATTTCTGGGGGAAAAACAAAAAAAAATTGTATTAATATAACATCTGATTACACCACTGTATAATTTAGAACTAGTATTATTTTGCAATATATAATTTATTTATCACAGTATGTTCTGTTATGGCATTTAACCATGTAAATTGTATTGCATTATAGCAACCAAATGCAGCTAAACTATCAGTGAATTCATTAGCTAGGGTTGAAAACCAGTATGACCAAATCTTTGAAAAACGAATAATTTACGTATATATGTTTATTTACAGGAGAATAAGTAAAATGGCCAGAACGTAGGNGGATAATTTACGTATATATGTTTATTTACAGGAGAATAAGTAAAATGGCCAGAATGTAGGAATGCTGGTATTTCAACAAGTTGTTCCACTTTGCATGGCGGAACGGGGTCGCCTCCTGGTTTTTCTGTTTTAACGTCTTAAATATCTGATACATGCGCCTCACGACTTCTCTATTTTAAAAACTGGAGGATTTATGTTATATTTCATAAGTAGTGGTTTCACCAAACACTTCAAAAAGAAANACTATCAGTGAATTCATTAGCTAGGGTTGAAAACCAGTATGACCAAATCTTTGAAAAACGAATAATTTACGTATATATGTTTATTTACAGGAGAATAAGTAAAATGGCCAGAACGTAGGAATGCTGGTATTTCAACAAGTTGTTCCACTTTGCATGGCGGAACGGGGTCGCCTCCTGGTTTTTCTGTTTTAACGTCTTAAATATCTGATACATGCGCCTCATGAATTCTCTATTTTAAAAACTGGAGGATTTATGTTATATTTCATAAGTAGTGGTTTCACCAAACACTTCAAAAAGAAAATTTCAAATAAGAAAGAAATGTGCGTATTGTTTTAGCATGTAGTTTTGTAGCAAATCCGTAAATATTTGAACTATAGACACACAGACCACTATGCATAGCCCTTTCGCGTGTCACGCCAAACAGAAATCTTTTTGTGCTGGCGGTCGGACGCAAAACGATTAATGTTGTATACAAAGAAATTTTCTAAACTACTATCATATAATATTGTTATATTAGTGATGTTGAATGTGGATAAAGCGATAGTAGTTTACATTAAATAACAGTATATTATAACATTAACAGAAAAGGGTTAAATAATATTAGTGTATCCCTGTAAAAACTAAACTATACACGGGCGAAGCTGGGCCGGGTCCCTACTACGCAATACAACACAATTTACTTTAGGCTCTTTGAAGGATCACTNCGGGCGAAGCTGGGCCGGGTCCCTACTACGCAATACAACACAATTTACTTTAGGCTCTTTGAAGGATCACTTTCGCAAGTGTTATGGCGGTGTGCATGAGAGATAACGGCTGATAAACAGTGAGACTGTATACAGCACTGTGCTGACCGCGAAAAATAAGGCGTGATGAGTGAAGGTCAGTGGATGTGGGCGGTAAGCTAATACAGTAGCACAAAGTGACATCCTGGGCATCGAAATCGAGACTTGACTGGTAGTTATTACATCTGTAAGCTATTCCAACAATCTTGCAACTTATGAGTGACTATCTGTAGCAGAAAACAACATAGCTCCGGCTGTAACCACTTGTTATACACGAGGCGGAAGTATATGGCTATACTCGTTTACAACGGGACTAAATTATGGATAATATATAAAATGCATACATTGCACGTGTATGAAAACATAGCTTACCTTTCTGCCACAATTTTTGCTCTTCGTACCTTAGCCATGCGTCTCAGCATGGACTTCCTTCGTGCCAGAAATGACGCATTGGTATTTTTCTTCCTGGGCATTTCTATTCCTGGAACTTAATACTTCGCACGNTCCTGGAACTCAATACTTCGCACAGCAAGAAGAATACAAGCACTGGACAGAGCGACAATATCGACCCTGTTCTGGCAGGCGGAAAACTAGCAATGCTGTGCCCAAAGGCGCGCTTTCACGTGCAAGATCGGCATATTTGAGTCATCCCAGAGCTGGGAACAATAGTTAAAAATGCTTTACGCAATTTAGCTCTTTTGGTAGTAAAGTTATGTCTATGGCATCATGGACTTTTTTAATTGTTATAAATTAACGTAAATTACTGTAGGAGAAAAACTTTTGTATGTCTTATAGCCTGTACTGTAGAACAGTTTTTAAATTTTACTTAATTTTAAAACAATTAAAAAAGTATGTTGTTTACAAAAAAATGGCATTTTGCCCTCGTACAAATATTTCTGTTGTAAACCTGAAGTGAATGAGATCTCTGCGAACATTGCACGTTAAAAACTGTGAAAAATAAAGGTACTTAATTTTAACCTTTGATTCTATATCTTAGTCGCATGGCCGGGTACGGCCTTAAATTCTGGAATAGTATTAAACTAAGCATATTGCATAATTATAAAAGCAAACTGCTTTGCAAAGTCAGTAGGACTTTTAGACCTGAACACCCTAACATCTCTCCAGTTACTACAGGAGCCCCAACACAGGTCAGTATCGTGGACTGGGTTGCCATGGGATCTCTCTGCACTTGGGGCATGATCTGTCGATCATCTTGACTGGTAGTCATCCTCGCACATTCTTAGCCGGTCCTCTGTATATGGGTGCTTTCATGTATCCACTGCTCCCATTAGTATAGGACAGAATAGTCTAAAGGATCCACATGATGGGCTATGTGGTGACACAACCACCCTGCGGTTTTCAGCCCGATTATGAGTCCATTCAAATACAACTTCATGACTCGCTGTCCGCTTATCACATCACTACTCTGTCTTTCTCTTTCACTCGCTCACATGGAACAGGTCAAGGAAAGTGATGCAAAACAGCAAGTGCGAACACTGCCCTCTCCTCAAGTCTGTCTGTCCCGAACAGACTCTGCAACACCCGGACCTCTGTAGAGTGCCAGTCGGTCGATATGGCCAGCCTTCCACTTCGCTCGAGAGCCTTGATGATACATCCGGAATACCACATCATTGGTCCCTGCAACAATTGGACCTTTGTAGAGTGCCATTCGGTCTATGTGGGCAGTCTTTGGCTTCACTTGAGAGCCTTGATGGCAAATCCGGAAGACCACATCATTGGTCTTATTCAGAGTCCTGTAGGGGTCTTTCCAATTTTTCTGAAGCTTCGAGCAGTACCCTTTTTGTCTGTGGGCTCTACAGTCACACCAGTTGTTCTTCTTGAAATACCTCGCCTGACATTCTCCTGTTATACCGGGTCCTCATCCTGTCATGGTATCAAAAAGGCTCTTGCTGTGAATGAACAACCACCGAAGAATCTTGGAAACTCTTGGTAGATTCTCCCGCTGCTGTATTGGATTCTCTCAATCTGTTAGGACATGGGTAGTTTGTGCCTTACAGAAGGACTAATCCCTTCATTACCAGTTTGAAATAATGATGCGACTACAGAATTTCCCCCTGCTTCTTCTTTTAGACTACACCTACCAATCTGAAAAGTGCTGGCCCTTGGGGTGGATGCCACAGGTTGTGGCTGGATCCTCATCTTACGTACACTGAAGCACTGGTAGTCCCAGTAGACTGCTTCACTTCCCTTCTCGAGCTCAAACAGCTGGTTCTCTGCCTCCCAAAACACATCCTCCTTGGGACTGCCATCCTCAGAGCAACTGCTGAGAGGGGCTATCACATCACTTGCTCCATAACTTGGGCTCCTTTCACTGCTATGTGGCACAGTGTGCTCAGGACGTCTGGACAGCACTCGCAGGTCATTGTGTGTATTTTTCAAGTGCTTGGTGATGTGTACAGCTTGCAGCATCAGCTCATCAATGCAGTTTATCAGTGGTTGGGCTAATGCATGAAGCTCACAAACCTCTTCATGCAAGTGCTTGACTGCACTCATCAAAGCCGTTTGTTTGTCATCTTGCTGCGGCTTTTTTTGCCACTGCTGCTTCTGTTTCTGCTGCTGTTGTGGGCAGTAGACTCTCAGGTGCCCCAGCTATCCACATGACCAACACTCCCGCCATTTGGGTGGGGGGGCGACGAAGCTCTGTAGAATGTACGTGAAAACTATGTCTCTCAAAGCCAGCTGCAACTCCTTCAGTGTCTTCTTCATGCTCTCTTCATCATCTTCATTCAGCATCATTACTCTTACTGGATGTCGGGTTGCGGACCCCTGTCTTGCTGACTCCACTTCCAGTGCTCGGACCAGGGTGTCCTGCATGGCGTGGGGTGCAGCTAGACATATCACTTCCCATATTTCTGTGGTGGCGATGGCATCTATGAAGAAGCTGACTGTGATGATGTCGCAAGCCTCCTCTGGGCACCCTTTCAAAGATGGNTGTAGAATGTACGTGAAAACTATGTCTCTCAAAGCCAGCTGCAACTCCTTCAGTGTCTTCTTCATGCTCTCTTCATCATCTTCATTCAGCATCATTACTCTTACTGGATGTCGGGTTGTGGACCCCTATCTTGCTGACTCCACTTCCAGTGCTCGGACCAGGGTGTCATGCATGGCGTGGGGTGCAGCTAGACATATCACTTCCCATATTTCTGTGGTGGCGATGGCATCTATGAAGAAGCTGACTGTGATGATGTCGCAAGCCTCCTCTGGGCACCCTTTCAAAGATGAGTGGGAAAGATGCACAATGTCTTGCAATAACTCCTGCAGTGGCTCACTTGGTTGCTGGGTGCGGCTTCGTAGTTGNAGTGGGAAAGATGCACAATGTCTTGCAATAACTCCTGCAGTGGCTCACTTGGTTGCTGGGTGCGGCTTCGTAGTTGGGCATGGTGGGCATGTCATAGGTACGGGTCACCGAAATGTAGCTCCAAGACCGAAACCAATGTGGGGTACTCCAGTCGCTGTCGCTCTGGCAGAGATTACTGAATGCTCATTGCGGGGTCTCTTAGTATAGCAGCGAGTTAGTAAGCCCGCTATTTGGCTGACAAGTCATTCATGATGGCAACTATTTCCAATTGGTGTTGGTACTCCCTCCAAGACATCTGACCATTGTAAGGTGCGGTCTTAATGGTGACCTCCTTCCCTACTCCTGGCTGCGAGGCATGAATGTTGTAGAGCTGTCGGCTATCTGCCAAGGTTGCTGTATTGTTTACAACTTCCATTGCTTCCTCACTTTTCTTGACTACCAATGTGGGATAGTGGAACTCCGTTGCTGAAGAAACTCGTGCCATTCCTTCCTCATTGCACTCACTTCATTCTTGACACTGTCCATTTTTCCACTAACACTGTCCACTATTTTAGTTACACTGTCCACTTCTTCAGTTATACTGTTCATTCTTTCATTTACACTGTTAATTTTCATATTCACTAACTCACTAATGCCTTGTATTCTCCTGTCTACATTCTATTTTATTACTATATCTATTTTCCTGTCTACATTCTCATTTACTGTGTCCATTTTCCTGTCTATATTCTCATTTACNATTTTATTACTATATCTATTTTCCTGTCTACATTCTCATTTACTGTGTCCATTTTCCTGTCTATATTCTCATTTACTGTGTCCATTTTCCTGTCTATATTCTCATTTACCGTATGTATTTTCCTATCTACTAAATCACTNTATTCTCATTTACTGTGTCCATTTTCCTGTCTATATTCTCATTTACCGTATGTATTTTCCTATCTACTAAATCACTTACATTAGTTATCTGGCTATTAATATTCTCGTATACACTATTTACAATTTCATTAACATTTTTTTTCACACTACTAATTTTTTTATTTACAACTTTGTTCACACTATTAATTTCACTTTTTACCTCTCCCCTCAAGCTATTTGCACCAGCGCTCCATTGGCTACTTAATCCTTCAATTAATGCTCGCAGTGCTTCCAGTTCTAGAGATATTTTTTCTAGTTAACATTCACTGCGATGTCTGTATAAAACAGTTATAATTTTGCAGCCTACAACTATTAAAATTAATTAATTTTTTTGTATCACTAATTACTAGCCTATCTTTATTTATAATTAAATGCCTCCATCCCACTTGTGACACCATTGTTGCAAGTTTCCAGAAGGGCGTATTTGAGTTTGTGACGGGTGGAGGTCTTAATAAAAAATAAAAGAACTAAATTTGATTTTTAATTTATTCACACAGCTATATACACTCCACTACTGCACTGATGCTCGCAGTCCGCAGACTTCATTCCTGCTGGTTACTCTGGCCGCCACTCAACGCTCTGCTGGTCCGCCACTTTGCTGTCTTGTCGCTTAAGTTCGTACAATCTTCCAAACTCTCAACTCTCCAACTGTCAGCTCGGCGGCCAAGATCTGGAAGGTTCCCTACACCTTGAGTTATGCTGAAAGAGGCAAGGCCAATGAACCAGAAAATTCTTTATGATAAATGCAAAAATTCAATCCACTGAAGGTCAGGAGCGCGTGAGCCACGATAGGCNTACACTGATGCTCGCAGTCCGCAGACTTCATTCCTGCTGGTTACTCTGGCCGCCACTCAACGCTCTGCTGGTCCGCCACTTTGCTATCTTGTCGCTTAAGTTCGTACAATCTTCCAAACTCTCAACTCTCCAACTGTCAGCTCGGCGGCCAAGATCTGGAAGGTTCCCTACACCTTGAGTTATGCTGAAAGAGGCAAGGCCAATGAACCAGAAAATTCTTTATGATAAATGCAAAAATTCAATCCACTGAAGGTCAGGAGCGCGTGAGCCACGATAGGCTTATCACGGCGGCATGCAGAGGTATACGCAGCGGCATGCTTTTGTAACTTAAAGCCCTTCTAAGATTATCGCTCGCCTGACCTTCATACATTCTTTCATGACTCACCACTCTCTTATCAAATCACTACTCTGTCCTCCTCTTTCGCTCACGCAGGACAGGTCAAGGGAAGCAATGCAAAACAGCAAGCATGTGGCATATGTTTTATTACATTCTGTACTTTAGTTTCAAGCTCAATGCTGTGGCTCATGAGAAATGTTATAAAGTAACTTATATATATATATATACATATATATATGTATGTGCTTAAAAATGCTTTATAGAAAATGTAATCAAATAAAAGAATGAAGTGTGGTGGATGGAAGAAAACTAATTCCTCAATTTGTATTGATCAACACCCCTTTCATCACTGGTTCAATTTTATTTGCATAGCATAAGAAAATAACACCTCTTTNCAATTTGTATTGATCAACACCCCTTTCATCACTGGTTCAATTTTATTTGCATAGCATAAGAAAATAACACCTCTTTGACGTTTATTCATATATGGTCATCAGCCAAATTAAGGTATAACAGTGCATTTATAACTTTACACCTGCAGAGCCTCTCTGCGAAACTGTATTTACTCCCACTGAATTTTTGCTGGTAAACTTTGTTACTTTCACCACCATAGTTTGGTTGTCGTGTTTTATTTAATTGTAACCTTTATAGCCCTAAATTGTAAGTTTTCTTTTTCTCATAANCAATTTGTATTGATCAACACCCCTTTCATCACTGGTTCAATTTTATTTGCATAGCATAAGAAAATAACACCTCTTTAACGTTTATTCATATATGGTCATCAGCCAAATTAAGGTATAACAGTGCATTTATAACTTTACACCTGCAGAGCCTCTCTGCGAAACTGTATTTACTCCCACTGAATTTTTGCTGGTAAACTTTGTTACTTTCACCTCCATAGTTTGGTTGTCGTGTTTTATTTAATTGTAACCTTTATAGCCCTAAATTGTAAGTTTTCTTTTTCTCATAANTCCATAGTTTGGTTGTCGTGTTTTATTTAATTGTAACCTTTATAGCCCTAAATTGTAAGTTTTCTTTTTCTCATAATTTAATTTATGTTAAATATTTTAATAATATTATTTACTGTGAAAAACAGGACAGTATCATCACAATCAGCTGATATTTGTCTGTTTGTGAATTTGGAATTGTGTTTTTATATCAAATTTGAATATGTCAGAATATGCAATTACATGTACATCCAACTCCACATTGGATTCTATAGACGTAGGTTGGCTATACAGCATATTTTAAAGTAATTGTGACAATTATACATAACCAAACCAAACCTGAACATTGAGGTACCTGCCATTCTGTCTCAAGTCAGGTTGTATTGTATGTGCAAGCATCTATAATCTTTTATAGGCATAGTTGACTGCCATTCACTCACCGATAGGATTAGGCCATTGAAATTCAGTATGTAGGTATCATTTCCAACCCCTAGAATTTATGTGTGACATGATAAGCGCTAAGACCTTTTACAATAATAATATGTCATATTTCTTTAACCATTATGGTTAGGCCCTTGAAATTCATTATGTAGGCATCATTTCAAACCCAATAATGTAGGCATGACACATTAGGCTTTAAACATTTTATAGGCACAGTTTGTCATAATTTATGAACCATTAGGATTAGGACCTTGAAAATTACTGTGTAGGCATAATTTCCACTCCCAAGAACATACGTATGACATAATAAGCATTATCCACCTCCCTTTTTGTCACCTTCCCTGTAACCCCTAAATCCCCTCATCATTCCCTTTCACCTAGAATGTATTGCTAACCATTCATATATTGTATGCATCATTTCTGATGTTGCCATAGCAAAGAGTTTCATACTCACAGTGGTCTAATATAATTCAAGCATAATGAGAAAACTGATATACTTACCTTGTGCAAGCAGGTCCCATTTCGTAGAAAGCACAGATACTGCTCTAGAAAGATACTTCATCTAGGCTTGCCATCAGTTTGAATTCCACACCAAATGAATAATTAAAAAAATTGGGCTGGATGTTCTATAAGATAGCTGAGATGTGACTGCCAAGCCTACAGATGTATTTGGCTGTTGCTCCCTTTCAAGTGTAACTTTACCATGACTTTGATAACAGAACTATGAAAATTTGTTTTCTAAATTAAAAGACCAAAAATAAAAAAGAGTCTTAATAGGTCAAAGATGTAGGCTTATATACATAAACCACAACCACCCCAAGAAAAATTATGTGCCAAAACCCAAACACAAACACAAAACAAAACACACAAAAAACTTATTGAAACGACACACATTCAAATGCAGGAAAATACACATTGAAGCACACAAGGTTTAATTTGTATGAGGCCAGAAACAATGGTCCTATGTGGGGTTAGATGTGGAGACTACCAGGTCAATAAATTAAATAAAAGGTAAATTGCATCATCCTTTGTAATGTAATTTCATGCCAATTTTTTTGTCAGTTATAGAATGTATGTGCTCTTCTATGAAGCTTACTTACCACCCAAGGTAAATATGTACTAGCACAGACCTTGGTTTAGTTTGAGGCATGTTTGAAGACTGTCTTCAGTTCTGAATCATGCTTAAAGTGTGTATGCTTTCTAAGGTATGTTTGAGGTGTCAGTGGTCGTTCATCAATTGTATAAGTAGTATCCAGAAAATCTCCCAACCTTCGTTTGGCTGCTGAACACCAGTTGAATGCATATGCTCGTCACCCTGCCAACATTTACATGAGTGTCATGCTCAGTCATTTTTATATAATTCTACTACTAGGGCACTGGCTACCTACACACGTACCTGGAAAGATCTTCACACTTTCCCGTGCTATACAAACTGAGCCAGCAGCTGGTAG
Source organism: Clitarchus hookeri (assembly GCA_002778355.1). Taxonomy (NCBI): domain Eukaryota; kingdom Metazoa; phylum Arthropoda; class Insecta; order Phasmatodea; family Phasmatidae; genus Clitarchus; species Clitarchus hookeri. Next base: position 1,018,397 of record NQII01000954.1, on the reverse strand, counting down.
TCTGTTGCAAGACTGGAAAAGATTTTGTCTTTCATATGCACCCAGTCACAGTTCTTTTTATTGCAGCTTGCATTTCTACCTGTCTCTCTCTTTGAAGATGAGGGTAGTGAATTCCCTATCTTGTAAATTCAGTTATTAACAATTTTTTTATTTTAATTTGTGGCATTCCTTAGAATATGGGTTCACATGATTTTATTTGTATAGTTCACATTCCCCCCCCCCCNCTAATCAGTTCAAATACTTATAACTTTGCAAATTGTGATATGCCTCTTCTCGAATGGTATAACTTCTCCCATAGCTCAATGATTTTATTATTTCTTTGTGTATGTAAATACGTTCTAATGAGCATGCATATGTAAAAAAATTTTGAAAATTTATTTCTTATGTAAAGTTTATTTATTGAGGCAATGCATTAAACAAAGCAGATGGGGTGCAAATATATCAGCAAATATTGGAACTGTGTGTATATAACTGGGCATTTTGATGATGACAAATTGTATGAGGGTTTCCCTCAAAATTAATTCTGGTACTGAAATGATTCTTTCTTCTAACCATTAAAAAAAAATTGTGCATATGGCTACAAAAATTAAAATATTTGGGCTGAAACATCACTGCCATATGCATATCTTTGAACGTTCAGGTTTCAAAATTAGCTGGGGTTATTTTATAACAGGTATTCTGTATAAAACAATGGGTTAGTGTCATCGTATATATTGAGTGTAGTGTGTATTTTCAAAATGTAAGGAAACTTGGTTTTATTACTTTAGTGTTGGTACATGAGCTGGTTGTTAGAGTATAAACGCATGCATATTCTATTGATTGTGAATGGAAATTTAATAATCTCTCACAGTTTTTGGGATTTTATATTTTTTAGAGTTTACTATGTTTTTATAACTTAATCATTACACATTTCTTGAAGATAGTGTCTTGTTGTGGACACAATGTGGTTCATATCCAGTTTTACATATTATGGTGTCTTGTATATACATGAGGCTCTTGGAGTTCATGTTAGGGACCACCATTCTTTATAATGTGGTATAGATAAGTGTATTTCCTTCTTGAGGGGGATAAAAGAACATGAGTACTATTACAAATGAATATGTCAATTCAATCTGGAAAACTTGTTTAATAAATTTACATCAATGACCCAACAAATTAGAAAAAAACAATAGATAAATTTAAGGTACAATGGTATGAGAAAGATATTGTCATCGCATTAAATTTTAATCATAAACTTACTTTGTTATATAGCTTTATTCATCTGGAAATGCCACAGGCATTCAGAAACAAAAATACATAGGGCACTTCAGTCTAAGTGGCTTGACAAAATTAAGTTGATTACAAGTTACAAGAACTTTTTTTTCATTTCGAGGAAGGAACCCTATTTTGTTCCTGAAATCCACCCTTGCTTTAATTGGTTTTAATTGTAATATATTTTTTTCTTGGTACAGACTTTTTTTTTCCTGACTAAATGGTTATCTCTTCCTGAAAACTGTTTAGTTTCGTCACTATCCCATCCTCTTATTTTGGATGATGATAGACATTTTTTACATTTGTTTTCAATGATTTGAAGCTCATAAAAAATTGTAGTAGTGCTTTTTGCTTCTTTGTCAGTGTGTAGGCTAGAAATGGGAATTTACTTATGGCAAAAGTCATTGTTCAAGACGGGTGTTTTCGTCTCGTTTGGACAACTAGGAACTGTCAGAAAAGGTCCTACGTTGATTGTGTTTAATATTCCATGTTTTTATATATTTTGTATATTTTAATGGTTGTGTGTAAATTTATATTCCTGCAATATTATTGGTATGGTGGGGGAGGGGGTTGCCTACTGTACCAGAATGTTTAGTGTAATATATATTTCTCTCAGCACACTTTTGTGAATTGCTGTAAAAATATATATTTTTCACCATAGCGTAAATGCAAACATTTTATGCTTTGATAATAAAGTGGTATCTTCATGTTGACTCAAAGTAGCTGTGTGACTGGGTTTAGTGCCTCTCAGAGTTTGTGGTTGTATTTTTTATATCCTTTCACTGGCCCAAGGTTTCATTGTCCCCCTTCATTGTGTACGTAGGGGTAGTCACTGTCTTTATGCAGGGAACTTTGGAACACTAGGCGGTAAAGAAAAAGTTGAAGCACATTATGACCCACCATGGCACATTTAAGACAAAAGGTTGTCTTGTCCAAACTCGCTCCTGTTAACCTTTTTTGAGAAAACACCACTCAAAATTTCAAAGGAGCGGTGTAGTCATGCAGGGGTAGCCAACACATTTGCCACCTGCACCACGCACATGGCAGAAGAAACAAGTGAGGATGAAATCAGTGCTTGCACGGAGGCTGGCCTTGGATGCTGGCAAGTCAGTACTACAGCTGTTTGTGGAAGCATGGAACGTTTTACGCGATATGCACATCGTGTACGGAGCAGCCAACACAATTGCAAGACAAGTAGTGGAGCTGTACCGGCTGTGCTGCCCAGCTTGACGCCAACCCTCCTCTGCAAAATTTGTACGGCTCCATCAGAGATTGCGGGATGAAGGCTTAATGACAGTGGCGAGGCCGAATGTTGGAGCACCATGGACAATGCGAACAGCGTTATTTGACGAGGACGTGTTTTGCAGTGTGCAGCATGAACCATCTGTTAGCTCACAGGCTGTGGGCAGGGTGTGGGTGTTGGCCGTTCAACAATCCTGCAAGTTCTGCGTGAGAACCGTATGCATTCTTATCACGCAAGGATGGTCCACGCTCTTAACAAACATGATTATGTGTCGCGTGTTATATTCGGTGAATGGTTCCTCCAAGAAAACAATGTGCGTCCAAACTTCACATCGAGACATCACAGATGAGGCCCATTTCACCAGGGGTGGAATCTTCAACAGGAGGAACAGCCACGTTTGGGCGTACGCTAATCCCCACCACTTGCACCACATGGGCAGCCAAGTGCGCTACAGTGTCAACATGTAGGTCGGCATTGTTAGGACCTTATTTGCTACCCAACCGCCTCAATGGAGCCTGATACCTGACGTTCCTGCAGAAGGTCATGCCGGAGTTGCTGGAAGAAGTACCGCTTGCCATTTGCCACACCATGTGGTTTCAGCTTGATGGAGCACCACCACATTTTCCTGCTGCCGTATGCCGCCATCTTGACTTCACATTTCCAGGCCGCTGGATTGGCAGAGGTGGGCCCATCCATTGACTGTCCTGATCTCTAGACCTGACTCCGATGGATTTCTTTTTATGGGGTCATGTCGACTCCCTGGTCTACCAGACGCCTGTGGCTAGTGAGGATCATCCTGTCGCACTCGATAGCCACATTTGATTCTGTACCTGCCATACCAGACATTTATGCATGGGTCCAGCAGGCCAACCTGATCAGCCATTGCCAATTGTGTTTTGAAGTTGGGGGATGGCAATTTGAACAGTTGTTGTAAATGCTGCCGTTAATAAAAACTTATACGTACACATGTGTGATGCAATACTCCTATCTGCACGCCGTTTCTTGTTCCCTACGCTTGTCACCATTACACATGGATGTACATCCATGTAGCGTGGCGCGGGTGGCAGATATGTTGCCTACCCCCACAGGGCTACATCGTATCTTCAAAATTTTGTATTGTGTTCAGACGAGAGGATTTTTTGTCTTCATTGTGCCATGGTGGGTTATCATGTGCCTTGACTTTTTCTTTACCGCCTAGTGTTCCAAATTTCCCTGTGAAAAGAGGGTGACTATCCCTACTTACGCAATGAAGCGGGATGATTTGGACAACCAAATTTACACAAATTTAATTTCCAATTCATGAAATACCATTTCAATTTTGGCCCCTAAATCTCAAGTACTTCCTGCAATATTTATATTTTTGCATTTCAAAATTTGATTTTCAACACCGTGTACCTCCCTTAATATTCACCACATTATAGTGTTGTCAATGTATACCCCTCCTTATTTTCCACAAGGAATTGCCTCCTCTGGAGTTTGGCACATTAATTCTTGTCCACGTCGTGTGTGTGTGTGTGTGTGCGTGCCCGCACGTGCATGTGCGTGTGTGTACACCACACCCAGAAGTTAACATCTAAGGCTAAAATAAAATATATTTATTGATTTTTATTTCAAATTAATTGTCTTTCAAAAGTGCTCACTTTACCTTGAAAAGCATATAAGCTAATTTAACTCACTTCCACATATCTGATCAACTTTAAATTTTCTACACAAATGTAATTCCGATGGCAACCAATGTTCTCATGGTTTTCACTCTTTCTGTCATGCTCTTACTCTATTGCAAATCACTACAGACACGTATCCTGTAACTTTGCACACAAACATAGTTTTAATGACAATATAATATTTTCATGTGTCTCTGTTTTGCTTTCTCTTTCACTCTGCAATTTCACCTGCTGTCTGCCATCAATGTCTCTTCATCTGTAGTACACTATACTTGTCCTCCATTACTGTGGGCACTTGTGGACTACCATTTCTAAACCTTTATATAGGTGGCTCACGATAAAATGAGCACTCTCGAAATCAACCTTTTGAAAATACCACTGTCTCTTAACTACATACATTTTAGCATAAGCAATGACCGCACTCCTCATAGTACAGTTGGCAGTGAATTTGGAGAAGTGGTCCAGATCTTAACGCCTTACTAAACACAATATTAAACATTAACGGAACTTGAAATTCATCACTTTCTTTTTATTTTATGCACATAAGAATAAAAATAGAACAATGATAACACATTTTTATTTCTAAGAAATTCATAACATCACTTTGCATTTGGCTGACGCAACGTTTCAAGTTATTGGGTCCACTGTTTTGTTTGCTCCTTTTTTTTTTACCCGTTTCCATTCCATTGTTCAAATGCTCTGAATTACATTAATTTACATTTCTGTCTGTTGCGTTTCTTAGTTAGTTATCATTACATGCCTTGAACAGTATGATTTGTGTGGCAGTTCATAACCTCAAATATAAAATATCTACTTACATAATAAATAATTAATTTAGGCCAATTTATTTGTTTATATAAAGTGGTACAGTTCATAATTGCTTTTCGTATTTCAACGTTGTGTCTGGTCACAGGAAATCTAAAACACGTGATATGCCGACCTGGCTAGCATGAGTATATGTAATTAAAGTTGGTTATAATAATGTAAACAACTTGAAGAAACTTAGGTTGAGTGCATTAGTGTGTAGCAAATAATGCTATGAAACTGCTTCATATTACATGTGAAACATTCCTCCTGTATTTTTAATATGTTGACACAGTTCCTTAACATTTTATTAAACATTTCAAAGTGCCCGGGTCGACATAAACAGTGAGCATTCTCAGCTGTCACAAAGAACCTCAATTTCTGTAATGAAAATTGTATTCTGCGTTAAGTGTGGAATGCTATTTCGTGAAATACGTTGTCATCGGTTAGGATTTTTTTTTTAGTATAATCTGGTGGTGAAATTACATTCACATCACTGTAGTATTTCTAATTTTATTAGCTAAAAGCAATTTTCTCATTAGAAAGGTTAGGGCAAACTATTGTGTGGTTAGACTCTGTAAAAACAAAATTCACGTTATGGATTTTCATTGAACTTGCATTTAGTGGTAAATATCACCATAGAAGTGTGCTGTAAAAATGAACCTAAAAATGTTGATGAGTTTGTTTTATAGACACTGAGGTTGTATAAGAACATCACACCAAAACCGGCCATTTGCATACACGTAGTGAGTGTATACAATTATTATTTTCGGAGTTATTTGTGCATTAAATCACACCCTGTTATCAATCGGAATTTTGGTAGTCTGCAAATAGTGTCACAATTGTAAATGTATTCAGCGGGAGAATATTATTTTGTAATATTCTACTTAAATAAAAAAGCATATCATTTGAAAGCGTTTAGTCGCATCATTTTCCCATAGTTCTGCCCAACATTTTATTAAAAATAATTCCCATGCCATTTAAAGACTTTTAACACACTTTTTTTGCCTTAAGTGATTGACTAAATATTTATTATTATATTGGATTTTTTCATTCCTTTGATACTTAACGGGTGAAAATTTGAAACGTGAACATATTTAACTAGGAATGTCCTAAATAGCACGGGTTTGATAAAAAGAGGGGAAATAACCCAAGTGTTAGTCTCTTCTGAGACTCACAAGACAGGGTAAATCAAAAATAATTTCCTAAGATTAGACCAGTTATTTCTAAATAGTAAGAACCACATCATCGGAATTCCCAAAGATAAATTATTTACTGAAATTAACTTGTGTATTTTGAGTGTACACTATAATAGATATTCTCTTGTTGCTTGTTGTGTAAATAAATACAGCAGACTTCTGAACAGCTGATTAAACAAACACCACATGGCAATGTTTACATTGATATATAGCAGAAGGATATGCAATGCGCTGAAAATAGAAAATAAGCAGGGCCTGCAAAAGTGCTCACTTTACTGTGAACAGCCTTTACAGCTGTTCCTGTTATTTAAAATGCCATTCTGTGTGTGATGCTAAACTCCTCTGCCACATTAGCTATACACTGACACTCATCCAACTCCCCGATAATTTGATCTTTGATAAAGTCATGTAGATGGTATCTAGGGACTGTCTGTTGACCATATCAGATGTCAACTTGACGTCGTTCAACCCGATGTACAGTGCAATAGCTTCCATGGCAATACTGAGTGTACACCGTGCTCATGCTTTATATCCTTTGCACATGTCCACATCATGTTGCATCTAATTCTTACATTGTCAGAATCTACAAATTACTTAGTCTCTCTCACCTGCTCTCCACTTGCTCAATATAGGTATGCTGCTCTGATATTTTAAAATTAATTATTGCAAGTACATGTGACCAAACCAAGTTTGACATACAGGTCAAGACCATCCTGCCTCAAGTCGTGGTATAAACATAGTATAGTCCGCAGCACCCACCAACTCAAAGGCATATTCACCCTTCATTCAGCAACCATCTAGGTTAAGCCCTTGAAACTTGGAAATATATAAGGTCAGCACAAGCCCAATCTGATAGATAAAATATGCTATGGTCTAAGCCCATTTATGAATATAGTTGGCCATTATTTTAAAACCACTAGCAGTAAAGGTATCCTTGGTCAATATCACACTCATCACAAACACAAACCATACTCACACACCAATTTACAGAGATATCAACCAATCAGACTGGCCAACTAGACCAACCAACCATTAAGATCATCCACCCACACTGGCTGACAGTATCAACCAGAACAATGGACCAGGCTGTCCATCCACACTGGCTGACCATACCATCCGACTATATCAACCAATTATACCAATTGACCATAGTGGCAAACCATACTGAGACCTCAAACTCATCTCAATCATACTTGGAACGTATATCATACTTCAAACATACCTCAATCAAAACTTGAATATATCTCCTACATACCTGAATATACCTCATTGGTTGGCTGATATCACCAGCCAATGTGGGTAGACATTTTGATCCACTGATCTGACTGGCATTGTCAACCAGTGTGGATGGATGTCCTGGTCCATTAGTCTGGTCAGTCGGTATGTCTGGTCAGTTGGTACATTTGGTCAGGTGGTATACCTAGTCAGTTGGTACATTTGATCAGGTGGTATACCTGGTCAGTTGGTACATTTGGTCAGCACCATATGGACCAGTCAACCATAGAGATCAGTCAACCATACAGCCTCACTTCATGAAATGCATAATGATGGGATGGGCATCATAATATCATGATTTGCAATGCATTATTTATTTTGCAAAGTGCTTTGTGGTGTTATTCATTTGAAGTATGTTTGAGGTTTACTTTATGTTTGACATGTTTTTAGATATGTTGATGTCTTTCAGTACGTCTGTTTGGTATGGTCAGCTGGTGTGTTAGAATGGTATAATTCATTGGTCCGGTTGGTATTATCAGCCAGTGTGGGTAGATGGCCTGGTCGTAAGTTGGTCTACTTGGGCAGACTGGTTGGTTTTGTATCTCTGCAAGTGGGCATAATATTGACTACGGTGGTTAAGTTAACCAGTAAATATATTGATGCATTTTCATTGAACTGAGTTGGTAATGGTATGCTAGGTTTACTTATACATAAGAGTAAATATATTGACAATGTGTTAAGCCCTTATTATTCCTTAAAAAAAAAAAACTCTTCTCGTATAATGTGACATATCAATGTAAGTACTATTATTCACAATCTGAGTTTGGAAGCTCTATCTCCAATGGTTAAAAATAAGGCTTGGTTTGGTTACATACATTTATCTCAGTCTCTTTCAAACTTTCAGATTAGCATTCCTATGACTCTACTATTCATGAGAAAATGGAGAACAAGTGAGAGAATGTGTAATTTGCAGATAGTAACATTGTGTAAGAATTAGACTTGAAGATAGAAGAGAGAGTATGTGGTACTAAATACACTTAATTTGTAGAAATCCTTAAAGCATACATACGCCTATAGTGAAAAATCCAATATGTCATTGAGCAAATGAAATATAGGTGACAGAATGAGTAACAAGCAGGTTGTGACGTCATGTACAAATTAGTCTTGATTAGATGCATCCAACATTATGCTACTCTCTGCAACTGTAAATCTAAGATTTTAAAAATTAAAAAATATTGATTTATTAGTAAACTGTTTTGCACAGTGGCAACCGGCAGATGAAAGATTCCCCCTTTGCTATTGATGTAGCCAGCTTCAAACCTCCCCACCCCCCTCCATATTTTTTTCCCTGCGATGGGTAAGTAAAGATAACTCACCCCCCCCACCCACACACACACACAAACACACAGAAAATATGAGATTTAGTGGGCTACTATTTGCCCATCGACGTATATTTTGTGAAAAATGTTTGCACATCTAGTTGGTTTCTTAGTTAAACTACACCTATCAACCCGAAATTAATCTTGTAAAAATTATGGTACGTCTGATAGTTTAACTACGAGGATTATTCGGAAAGTAAGGTCCGAATCGCCGTAGCTAATCAAATATTGCGCGGACATTATAACGCGCATGCGCACAGACTCCCGGCATGCCTTGCTTGTCAAAGTACGCCATTTGCATTGGTATTGTTGTAGTGTGCTGTTTACATTGTCAGTTCAGATTGTTTAAAACAACTGATCAGACTGCCGACTGTGAAATACGGTCAGTGATTCGGTTTTTGACAGCAAGGAACGTTTNATTTGCCCATCGACGTATATTTTGTGAAAAATGTTTGCACATCTAGTTGGTTTCTTAGTTAAACTACACCTATCAAACCGAAATTAATCTTGTAAAAATTATGGTACGTCTGATAGTTTAACTACAAGGATTATTCGGAAAGTAAGGTCCGAATCGCCGTAGCTAATCAAATATTGCGCGGACATTATAACGCGCATGCGCACAGACTCCCGGCATGCCTTGCTTGTCAAAGTACGCCATTTGCATTGGTACTGTTGTAGTGTGCTGTTTACATTGTCAGTTCAGAATGTTTAAAACAACTGATCAGACTGCCGACTGTGAAATACGGTCAGTGATTCGGTTTTTGACAGCAAGGAACGTTTCAGCAGCAGAAGTTCATTGACCGATAAGTCAAGTGTATGGCCCGAATGCGATGAGTGACAGCAAAGTGCGTAAGTGGGTGAGAACTTTCAAGGACGGACGGGAAAATGTCCATGATGAACCGCGATCAGGCCGACCATCAATGATCACAGAAAATTTGGTCAAAGCCATGGACGAAATATGCGTGAAGACCGGCAATTCACAATTTAAACTTTAGCATTGGAATTTCCGAATGTGGGTAGAACAACTGTGCACAAAATTGTCTCTGAAAATTTGCAATTTCACAAATTGTGCGCACGTTGGGTTCCCAGGCTGCTTACTTAGGNGTAGAACAACTGTGCACAAAATTGTCTCTGAAAATTTGCAATTTCACAAATTGTGCGCACGTTGGGTTCTCAGGCTGCTTACTGAGGAAAACCAAATGAAAAGAATGGCATGTGCTCTTGATGTTTTGGACCGATATCATAAGGAAGGTGATCAATTTTTAGATAATATTGTCACAGGGGACAAGACGTGGGTTTCTCACATGACCCCAGAGCCTAAACGTCAGTCAATGGAATGGCGTCACCCGACATCACCAGTCAAAGTCAAGGCCAGGCAGACAATCTCAACACGCAAGGTTATGGCAACCGTGTTTTGGGATAGACATGGAGTCGTGTTAGTTGAGTTTATGTAGCAAGGGACAACAATCAATGCAGCCACTTACTGCGCTACCCTGACTAAACTTCGACGTGCAATACGAAATAAGCAACGTGGCCTTCTGACGTTTGGAGTTTTGTTGCTGCATGACAATGCCAGACCCCATTCTGCCATTCACACCCAAAATCTGATCAGGTATTTTGGATGGGAACAGATTGACCACCCACCATAGAGTCCAGACTTGGCGCTGAGCGATTTTCACCTGTTCCGCTACCTAAAGGCAAACACCTTTAGGTAGGCAAGCGCTTCGCGACAGATGACGAGGTGAAAGAAGCAGTTACAGACTAGTTATCCTCGCAGGCAGCAGACGTCTATGACTTAGGCATGCAAAAGCTTGTAGAACGTTATAACAAATGTTTAAACAAATATGGAAACTATGTAGAAAAATAGAGAAACATGTAAGGAATTAAATAAAAAATGTTTTTTGAAAAAATCTGTAATGTTTTATGTTTTATAAGAAATCTGACCTTACTTTCTGAATAACCCTCGTATATAAAAATTATACTTTTATATTGAATGCCTGATCTTGTAACTGGTTTCATTTTGCAAATGCACTACTGTTCCAAGTTTTTATTCTAAAAAACTACTGTGCGACACATTTTCACCCATAACATGTTAAAATATTCATACTTTATTTTGTTGTTATAAGACAAAAAATTGGTAGTGTAGTCATAGAGATAAATCCGGGCGTCATTCTAAAAACTGACTGGTTTATGAGAAACTGGAAAACTTATTTGGAACAGTATATATATATATGCCTGCACTGATAATAGCAATTTTCATACTCTGCTACCAAATTCAAAACTCATTTACACATTGAAGATGTAGTAGAACTGGAAATGATCAGAACTCACACCACTCAGTTTTATTTCCAAAAAGAGTACTAGCTAACCAGCCCGGCTTTGCCCGGTAACAATTTATTTTTTACAGTAATACATTGAAAGACAAAAATGGTTACTGTGGGTCATCCTTAAAAGATAAACATATGTTATTGGGACTTTTCTATAGAACTTTTTGAGAGCTACAATTCTGTAGTACATTAATTTGATGTATCTCTTATGGTTTAGTCAGCGCAAGCCATGTGAGCGCCCTAAAAGTGGTTTCTTACAACTTGATTACAAACGGTTCGANTCTTATGGTTTAGTCAGCGCAAGCCATGTGAGCGCCCTAAAAGTGGTTTCTTACAACTTGATTACAAACGGTTCGACATTTCTCTACTATCCTTACATTAAATATAAATGTATTATACACCAAAACATTCCTGAAAAAAATTCTTTAAATTANCATTTCTCTACTATCCTTACATTAAATATAAATGTATTATACACCAAAACATTCCTGAAAAAAATTCTTTAAATTATGTTGAAAATCGCATTAAAATCCATCAAGTAGTTTAGAAGTACTAAGTGAATGCACAGACAGACGCGGATAAGCGACTTTGTTTTATACTATTTAGAAATGCAAGATAATAGAAGTTCATTGATTGATATGCAATGAAAATAAATGAATTTTATAAGCAAACTAGAATTCAAGCATTATTTTTAATTAACATTACTAAGAACCATAGAAAAATATGTTTTTTTGTAACCTTGGCAATAATCTTATGCCTTTTCTCACAGCACTTAACAGTAGTAATCAAGGAATAATTAATTTGCTTGCAGTTATGTAATTATATGATTTTCATATGTATCTTTTAGGGTTATTAACTCTATACTACTATTATTGTACGAGTTAACCTAGTGGTTTAACATTTTATAAAAGCTACTTTTCACTGAATGCTTTTTACAAATTGCAGTAGCCATGTAACTTAAAAAGTAAATAATATAAAACTATAAGCACGGTACCTATAATTAAATACTGAACAAGAGCTCCACTAATCGTGTTGGGCTATAGCAATATAAAACATTTTAATGTGGACTAGTAGCATGCTGCACGGTTTATGAATAATTTACGCACACAGATGATCCTTAGGTACTGAGTCTCGTTAGTGCACAGCACCAGCCAAAAATATCTTTTAATTAGAAATGGATTAAAAAGTTTAAAATCTAGAAAACATCTCCATTAACTAAATTTTATGTGCAATAATTAATGAGGAATGAGTGTATATATAGTATGACTGTTTGTAAAATGACAACAATTACCCCAAACTATGACATACCCGAACTTTCTAAGCTGTGAATTGTGAATATGATTGGGTTAGGCAAGTGTAATTTGGTACCGAAAGTAACTTGTGTATTGCCATATCGAAAAATACTTTCTCNAATATGATTGGGTTAGGCAAGTGTAATTTGGTACCGAAAGTAACTTGTGTATTGCCATATCGAAAAATACTTTCTCTGTCTTCCTAGTTATTCTAAATTTTAATAATAATATTTGCTACAGAGTAAACATCTGTTAACTGATAAGTAGCAATATTATTTTAACTCTATGCAGATACAATATTAGAGAAGTGTAATGAAGATAACAGAAAGCAGAAAGTTCATACCTGTTGCTCTTGTATACAATCAAAATATTTTTGAAGTTCTTCACACCGTAACAAGGAAATCATGAGAGGTAATGGTTTAAGACATGCATATAAATAAACTTTTGTGTTTCTTTGTCATTTCATACACATATCACCCATCTGTTTCGTAAAACAAAAAAGTCTCTTGCTTGCTATTTTTTCCCTGTGCATGTCCAGAAAAATAATCAAAACAGACTATTGTTTTACCATTTTTTGTATTGAAAATATACTCAGTAAAGAAAATATTATGATTGCATCATGGTTAGAAAATATAAGTGATATGACAGTAAAATTTTTAAATTATAAGAGTGTATAGTTTTTGAGTGAAGAAAAGTTTAGTGTGAAAGCTTTTCGGCCATGCGATGCGAGCACACAGCCCTGTTGAGTTTCCTGCCCCCATGCAGAAGCTGAGGAGGCGCAGATAAGGGCGAGATTACTGTGTTTCTTTGTGGCTCTGGCCAGTGAAATGGACTGGATGGCGGAGCGGGAGACGTGCTGAGCCGCAGTAGAGCACTGAGGCAGTGCGCACAAGGCTAAAAACCTGCAAATAATTATCTCTGGCAACAATATGAGTTATAATTGAGTAAAATTGCATTATTAGAGGAATATAGCATCAATTTTGAGTTAATAATACTTCATATTCAAAACTTTGAACTTTATTGTATTGAATATTCTGCAAAATTTATGNAATATGATTGGGTTAGGCAAGTGTAATTTGGTACCGAAAGTAACTTGTGTATTGCCATATCGAAAAATACTTTCTCCTTCTTCCTAGTTATTCTAAATTTTAATAATAATATTTGCTACAGAGTAAACATCTGTTAACTGGTAAGTAGCAATATTATTTTAACTCTATGCAGATACAATATTAGAGAAGTGTAATGAAGATAACAGAAAGCAGAAAGTTCATACCTGTTGCTCTTGTATACAATCAAAATATTTTTGAAGTTCTTCACACCGTAACAAGGAAATCATGAGAGGTAATGGTTTAAGACATGCATATAAATAAACTTTTGTGTTTCTTTGTCATTTCATACACATATCACCCATCTGTTTCGTAAAACAAAAAAGTCTCTTGCTTGCTATTTTTTCCCTGTGCATGTCCAGAAAAATAATCAAAACAGACTATTGTTTTACCATTTTTTGTATTGAAAATATACTCAGTAAAGAAAATATTATGATTGCATCATGGTTAGAAAATATAAGTGATATGACAGTAAAATTTTTAAATTATAAGAGTGTATAGTTTTTGAGTGAAGAAAAGTTTAGTGTGAAAGCTTTTCGGCCATGCGATGCGAGCACACAGCCCTGTTGAGTTTCCTGCCCCCATGCAGAAGCTGAGGAGGCGCAGATAAGGGCGAGATTACTGTGTTTCTTTGTGGCTCTGGCCAGTGAAATGGACTGGATGGCGGAGCGGGAGACGTGCTGAGCTGCAGTAGAGCACTGAGGCAGTGCGCACAAGGCTAAAAACCTGCAAATAATTATCTCTGGCAACAATATGAGTTATAATTGAGTAAAATTGCATTATTAGAGGAATATAGTATCAATTTTGAGTTAATAATACTTCATATTCAAAACTTTGAACTTTATTGTATTGAATATTCTGCAAAATTTATGNTATCAATTTTGAGTTAATAATACTTCATATTCAAAACTTTGAACTTTATTGTATTGAATATTCTGCAAAATTTATGAAAATTTTGTCAGTGCTAGAGTCCAAGAGCACAGCCTCACGCACGGCCACTGGTTTTGCATGTGGTAACTCAAAGAGAGCTGGAGACACTTTTGCTGGGTTCTGCATTACTGTATGTATAATTTCACTATGAATCAAAATGAAAGAATTATTTAAGTTGTATGGCAGTGAATTTTCATACAAAAATATTGATTTGATAATCACTTATTATAAATATGTTGTTACAAGTTGCCAGGGGCATATCCAAGTTTGAGAGGGAGGAAGGTCTTAATAAAAATAAAATAATTAAATTTTTATTCTTAATGTATTAACAATGATACAAGAATATACACAGCAATTGTTTACAATATTAAACTGCCTATCTCTACTATTAAGATATATTATTCTTACCTGTGAGCACAGTATTTAATACCAACTGTCTTAGACATAAGTCATTCAATCTTCCAGGGTCAGTAGCAGCATGAGTTTTGACAGTCCTATTGTGGCACGCATCATTATTCTGTGGTGGCCTGTTTATATCGCTGCCTTCTCGTCTCCAGTTACCAGTGATGCCACTGAGCTTTGCATACCCGAATGGGGAGAGGCAAGGGAAAGAACGCAGAGTTGCTGCATATAACAATTTTAGAAAGTGAGATATTAATTTTGTTTCTGCCATTTTCTACATATTATACACTGCCGGACAATAAAAATAGTGGACACAGAAGGATTATTTGGTTGGTATTGAAACTTTATAGAGATAGTGATACAGGTGAGTAATACATATGATCACAAAAACAGAGAAGCAGGACAATTACATATGGATCTNTTATAGAGATAGTGATACAGGTGAGTAATACATATGATCACAAAAACAGAGAAGCAGGACAATTACATATGGATCTATGGTACGCCATCCAGTCATCTTCAATAGCGTATCATACCCTCTCGCACTGCAATACATGCTGCAATACATGCTGCAACACGGTCTGGCATATAGTCCAGTAGATGTCGGAAGTTGTCCAGAGGCAGACAGACCCNTTATAGAGATAGTGATACAGGTGAGTAATACATATGATCACAAAAACAGAGAAGCAGGACAATTACATATGGATCTGTGGTACGCCATCCAGTCATCTTCAATAGCGTATCACACCCTCTCGCACTGCAATACATGCTGCAACACGGTCTGGCATATAGTCCAGTAGATGTCGGAAGTTGTCCAGAGGCAGACAGACCCNACTGCAATACATGCTGCAACACGGTCTGGCATATAGTCCAGTAGATGTCGGAAGTTGTCCAGAGGCAGACAGACCCACAATTGTTGGACTTTGTGCTCCAAATCCTATATACTGTGGCACAGCAGCAGATGGTCTCACATAGGTTTGTCTGGGGTCATGCCAGGGGAGCAAGCAGGCCATGGCAGTGTTTGGACATATCAGATGCAGTCCTGAGTGAACCATTCCATGTGCGGTCGGGCGTTATCCTACTGGAATTACATACCTGGAATTTTGGCCATAAATGGGAGAAGAGGAGGTGTAGAATCTCATCCACATGCTGCTGGGCCATGAATGTTCCATGTAACATGACGAGAGTGACTTGGCTATAGAAGACTATGGCTCCCCAGACCATAATGCCTGTCATGAGGGAAGTGTGCCACTTGATAGCATGATTGGAATTGTGGTGTTAACCAGNGCTCCCCAGACCATAATGCCTGTCATGAGGGAAGTGTGCCACTTGATAGCATGATTGGAATTGTGGTGTTAACCAGGGGCCCTCCACACCCAGATGCGATGATCATAAGTCTCGTTAACGAAGCAGCACTCACCACTAATCACCACACATCACCAGTCTGTGGCATTCAACATTTCTCTTACCTATAACCACTGCAAACAGAGCTGCTACTGTTGCAGAGTTAATGGTAGCACACACAATGGGCGCCAGGATTACAGATTCACACTCCACATAGCATCAGGAAATGGTTTACGGACACACAGGAGTCCTAACACTGGCCAGTATCGTAGACTGGGTCGCCATGGGATTCTTCTGCACCTGGCGCATTATCCGTTGATCCTCTCGATTGCTGGTTGACCTCGTATTTCCTGAGCTGGTCCTACATGTGTGGGTGGGTGCCTTTATGTATCTACTGTTTCCAACAGCATCAGACAGTATAGTCTAAAAAATTTACATGATGTGCTATACAGTGATACTACCACCTTGTGGTTTTCAGCGTGATTATAAGTCTTCTCTTGAAGACCATCATTTGCATAAAGCAACATCTTTGGCATCTTCCCAGTACTTTTCTTTACTTTTTATGCTTACTTGGTATTATCTGGTGTTTCTGAAGTTAATGCAGCTTTGACTACATGCCAGTGTCTACGACCGCTGGTTGGTGCTTGCATCAGCACTGCAGTGTATGCAGTCAAATGCAAACACACCAACATGTGGGTCATGTGCATACAAGCCTGACCTTTCGTTATTAAAATGGTTTTGTGGTTGCCAAATGGTTTTTTTTGTGTTGTGCTATTTTCATTGTCCGGCAGTGTAGTTTAGCCATTACTTAAAAATAGTATTTTTGTCTTACACTTTACATTCATTTTTATTTAAATAATTANAGCAGTGTAGTTTAGCCATTACTTAAAAATAGTATTTTTGTCTTACACTTTACATTCATTTTTATTTAAATAATTATATTTATTTTATTATAACTTAAGCAACATTAAGAAAAGATTTATATTGCATACATTTTGTAAGTACCATTGGCAACAAGGTTATCGGTGCACTCCAGTGGACAGTGCTGAAACCAGCAGATGTGAGAAAATTTGTGGTTGTGGTGGCGCAGGAGAGGGAGTTAGTTAGGTGGAGGGCCAGGTGTAAGGTAAAGCCGATGATTTATTGGTAGTGGTGGAGGGGAGTAGACTAAGTAGCCAATGAAAAAATTGGCAAAGGTCTTATGTCTGCTGGCTNATTTATTGGTAGTGGTGGAGGGGAGTAGACTAAGTAGCCAATGAAAAAATTGGCAAAGGTCTTATGTCTGCTGGCTATGGTACTAGGAAGGAGTGCTCTCCCATCGTTTAAAAAATTCTTATCCCCCTCCTCGTAGACTTCCTGCAACATAAGTCTTTGTAGGTACATTTTTTTCAATATTTGTTAGGAATTTTTGTATTTCTAAGATTGTTAATTTATTTTCAAAATGTATTATTTTTGATNTTTTTTCAATATTTGTTAGGAATTTTTGTATTTCTAAGATTGTTAATTTATTTTCAAAATGTATTATTTTTGATAAGTTTTTTTTAATGATTCTCAAATTTTTGGTTTTAAAGTCATGCCAAGGTTATCTTGCAGTAAAGGTTGTCACCACAGATCAAGGTCACACACATCCAACCAGGCTGCTGCCAAGGGTCATTGGCTCAGCACCATAGCAACATCACATTCCACCAAGCCCTCTTAACTATTCTACTGTAGCAACTGCTTGGATTCATTTACTGATCATACATGAACATGTAAAATGATTAGCACAAATTAGTGCAAGTGAATTTTAGGGCTGTTGTCGATTCATGGTTCTTAGGGGAAGTGACTTTAGTATTGCTGACTCAAAGGGTATTGACTTCTAAGGTTTAGTGACTAGGGGCTAAAGTGACTTCAGGGCTGGTGACTTTAGTACTACTGACAGTTCTGAGTATAAGGAAATTTTAGGGCTAGTGACTGGGTTTACAGACTTTTATTTATATTAAGGCTATTACTGTATGCCCTGTTTCCCCATCCCTCTTCTGTAATTGAATTAGTCACAAAATGTACAGTTTTGTTACTTTGTGGTTGCACCTTGTACATATATTGTAACATTTGATAGGTTATTAAATACATTTTTAATTCACTTACTAAATCCTGACATTTGCTGTGCTGCTGTATATTTTTACAAACATGAAACATTTGCTATGTTAACTACAAAGCTATTTTATACTTTATGCTTTCTTCATTGACAAGTTGCAGATGCTCCCGATTAGCAATCATATACTGGGGTAGTGAGAAGTGAACTTTGTATCACAGAAGGTAATTTGTGTTATGCAAAACAATTTAGTTTTGATAAATAAATAAAGTTAATTTATTGTCAGTAGTACAGACATATCTTTTGAGCCATATCAAGGTACAAATCCAACTTTCCTTCAAAGGTTTATGAGTCAAGGATCACCTGGTTAAGTGCCTACTTGCAGAATCCAATTGTAGGTTTTGTACATTTATGCCTTTTAACTTTTGAGTTCATTGTTTTGTCAGGTATGACAAGGCTTTTACTGGGATCTGCCGAGTGTAATGACATTCTTTAAATGTTAATCACTTTTTAAACTGATAATCAATACAGTCTTTAAGTAGCTAGCTCACTTTGTTAATACAGTTCTTATTTTACAGTACATAGATACACTNACAGCATCAGACAGTATAGTCTAAAAAATTTACATGATGTGCTATACAGTGATACTACCACCTTGTGGTTTTCAGCATGATTATAAGTCTTCTCTTGAAGACCATCATTTGCATAAAGCAACATCTTTGGCATCTTCCCAGCATTCTTCTTTACTTTTTATGCTTACTTGGTATTATCTGGTGTTTCTGAAGTTAATGCAGCTTTGACTACATGCCAGTGTCTACGACCGCTGGTTGGTGCTTGCATCACCACTGCAGTGTATGCAGTCAAATGCAAACACACCAACATGTGGGTCATGTGCATACTAGCCTGACCTTTCGTTATTAAAATTGTTTTGTGGTTGCCAAATGGTTTTTTTTGTGTTGTGCTATTTTCATTGTCCAGCAGTGTAGTTTAGCCATTACTTAAAAATAGTATTTTTGTCTTACACTTTACATTCATTTTTATTTAAATAATTATATTTATTTTATTATAACTTAAGCAACATTAAGAAAAGATTTATATTGCATACATTTTGTAAGTACCATTGGCAACAAGGTTATCGGTGCACTCCAGTGGACAGTGCTGAAACCAGCAGATGTGAGAAAATTTGTGGTTGTGGTGGCGCAGGAGAGGGAGTTAGTTAGGTGGAGGGCCAGGTGTAAGGTAAAGCCGATGATTTATTGGTAGTGGTGGAGGGGAGTAGACTAAGTAGCCAATGAAAAAATTGGCAAAGGTCTTATGTCTGCTGGCTGTGGTATTAGGAAGGAGTGCTCTCCCATCTTTTAAAAAATTCTTATCCCTCTCCCCCTAGACTTCCTGCAACATAAGTCTTTGTAGGTACATTTTTTTTCAATATTTGTTAGGAATTTTTGTATTTCTAAGATTGTTAATTTATTTTCAAAATGTATTATTTTTGATAATTTTTTTTTTAATGATTCTCAAATTTTTGTTTTTAAAGTCATGCCAAGGTTATCTTGCAGTAAAGGTTGTCACCACAGATCAAGGTCACACACATCCAACCAGGCTGCTGCCAAGGGTCATTGGCTCACCACCATAGCAACATCCTATTCCACCAAGCCCTCTTAACTATTCTACTGTAGCAACTGCTTGGATTCATTTACTGATCATACATGAACGTGTAAAATGATTAGCACAAATTAGTGCAAGTGAATTTTAGGGCTGTTGTCGATTCATGGTTCTTTGGGGAAGTGACTTTAGTATTGCTGACTCAAAGGGTATTGACTTCTAAGGTTTAGTGACTAGGGGCTAAAGTGACTTCAGGGCTGGTGATTTTAGTACTAATGACAGTTCTCAGTATAAGGAAATTTTAGGGCTAGTGACTGGGTTTACAGACTTTTATTTATATTAAGGCTATTATTGTATGCCCGGTTTCCCCATCCCTCTTCTGTAATTGAATTAGTCACAAAATGTACAGTTTTGTTACTTTGTGGTTGCACCTTGTACATATATTGTAACATTTGATAGGTTATTAAATATATTTTAAATTCACTTACTAAATCCTGACATTTGCTGTGCTGCTGTATATTTTTACAAACATGAAACATTTGCAATGTTAACTAGAAAGCTATTTTATACTTTATGCTTTCTTCATTGACAAGTTGCAGATGCTCCCGATTAGCAATCATATACTGGGGTAGTGAGAAGTGAACTTTGTTTCACAGAAGGTAATTTGTGTTATGCAAAACAATTTAGTTTTGATAAATAAATAAAGTTAATTTATTGTCACTAGTACAGACATATCTTTTGAGCCATATCAAGGTACAAATCCAACTTTCCTTCAAGTGTTTACGAGTCAAGGATCACCTGGTTAAGTGCCTAC
This sequence comes from Clitarchus hookeri, assembly GCA_002778355.1. Classification (NCBI taxonomy): domain Eukaryota; kingdom Metazoa; phylum Arthropoda; class Insecta; order Phasmatodea; family Phasmatidae; genus Clitarchus; species Clitarchus hookeri. The sequence goes on along the minus strand of NQII01000954.1, from coordinate 997,751 downwards.
TTGCAGAATCCAATTGTAGGTTTTGTACATTTATGCCTTTTAACTTTTGAGTTCATTGTTTTGTCAGGTATGACAAGGCTTTTACTGGGATCTGCCGAGTGTAATGACATTCTTTAAATGTTNTAGTCAGGTATGACAAGGCTTTTACTGGGATCAGCCGAGTGTAATGACATTCTTTAAATGTTAATCACTTTTTAAACGGATAATCAATACAGTCTTTAAGTAGCTAGCTCACTTTGTTAATACAGTTCTTATTTTACAGTACATAGATACACTNGGATAATCAATACAGTCTTTAAGTAGCTAGCTCACTTTGTTAATACAGTTCTTATTTTACAGTACATAGATACACTGTTGGAAAATGAACACCACTAAAGCGGTGACGTAGAAACACCATATGTGCATGGGGCACTGATAGAGTGCAGTGCATGCAATGATTAACATTGCTGTGCTGTGGACAGAGTAGGAACCACGTACTAGGCATAACACTGCTGAGCCCAATACAATTGTAGTTGACTCGGTGAAAGAGTAGCCTGTGGTTTCAAGCATCTGCTTGTGTGTAGTAAGCCTTGTAGACATGCCACAACGGCATAGACGACCACACTTTGTGCAATTAACGGACTTAGAACAAGCTCATATTGTGGGCCTGAGGGAGGCTGGATGGTCCTTCTGAAGAATCACCTAGTGGGTACCCCTAGGATGTGAANAGCTCATATTGTGGGCCTGAGGGAGGCTGGATGGTCCTTCTGAAGAATCACCTAGTGGGTACCCCTAGGATGTGAAGTGTCTGCTGTGCATCATTGGTGGTGCTGGTGGTCCAACGATGCTGCACATGCTTATCAACCTGGTTCCGGATGGCTGCAGCATACGGATTCCTACCTAGACCGACAAGCAGCCATTGCATGGCGACCACCACACAGATAGGGCCACTGTTGTACCCAGGGTGTCAGCTAGGATGATCACCAACAGTTTGCTGGATGCTGGACTACGATCAAGGGTGCTGCTCGCCAGGCTTACTGNACCTCATATTGTGGGCCTGAGGGAGGCTGGATGGTCCTTCTGAAGAATCACCTAGTGGGTACCCCTAGGATGTGAAATGTATGCTGTGCATCATTGGTGGTGCTGGTGATCCTACGATGCTGCACATGCTTATCAACCTGGTTCCGGATGGCTGCAGCATACGGATTCCTACCTAGACCGACAAGCAGCCATTGCATGGCGACCACCACACAGATAGGGCCACTGTTGTACCCAGGATGTCAGCTAGGATGATCACCAACAGTTTGCTGGATGCTGGACTACGATCAAGGGTGCTGCTCGCCAGGCTTACTGNATGTCAGCTAGGATGATCACCAACAGTTTGCTGGATGCTGGACTACGATCAAGGGTGCTGCTCGCCAGGCTTACTGTCACACCTTATCACCATGTAGCCCGCCTCGGATGATGTCATGAACGATGCAACTGGAGGGATGAATGGTGCGGAGTTGTGTTTATTGATGAGAGCAGATTCTGCCTTGGCACCAGTGATGGTCGTTTGCGATTGCAGTGTCGACCAGGAGAGCGGCAAAAACCGTACACCTCTGGTATTTGTTGAGGGATATTGAACAGTAAACGCTACATCCAGAACATCATCCAGCCCATTTTGTTACTGTTCCTATAATNTATTTGTTGAGGGATATTGAACAGTAAACGCTACATCCAGAACATCATCCAGCCCATTTTGTTACTGTTCCTATAATGCCAAGGAGATGTCTTCTTCCAGCAGGTCAGTGCCAGTGCAAACACATCTCATGCTACCCAACACGCTCTCGAAGGTTTTCATCAACTCCCCTGGCCAGCATGATCACTAGACCTGTCCCACATTGAACAAGTGTGTGACATGATGGGACGGCATTTGGTGCGGTCTGCAATACCGGCAATAAACCTCCACCATTTGCAACAATAGGTGGGATTAGCATGGAACGCTATTCCCCAAGATGACATCTGTCACTTTTATGATTGTCTCCACGCATGACTGCAGGACTGCATTGTCGCTAAAGGCTGCTTCACACGATACTGACATTGTTATTCAAGACACTTTGTAGCCTCTGCCCATAGGTGTACAACCCTGTGATCATTATCATATACAATGTACAACCTGTATAATTATTCAATAAAATCTCCATTCATGTGGGACCATTGTGTCCGTGTGTTCATTTTCCATTTTCCACCAGTGTATTTTTTGTATTGGCATCTCGTCAAGAAAAAAAGTTTTATTTTTATATTTTGAAATATAATTTCAGAAAACAGATTTGTGAGTGTACCGTTATATCTAAATGTAAATTGGTTTCTTTCTTAGCTGAATTTTTTAATAATTTCGTGAAGTTCATAAATATAAGTTTTGGGTCAAGCACTATTTAAAAAGCTTGAACAGTAATATTTCTTTGTAGAACCATTCATTATATATATTAAAACACTGACTGTTGTGTATAATGTAAGTACTACGTGAGCAGTCTGCTGTTGAAATTAATTACATTTATTGTTTGATATTGGTTTATAAATTGCAAGGTAATTAAAATTAGAGCCCAGTTTTGAAAATTATGGATTTGGTTGTGTTCTTTTGCCATATAAAAATGCTCATGGTTTAGTTCATGGAGAAAAGGTGTGAAGAAGCTGTATGTTAGTGATGGCCAGAAATTTCATTTTGTAAATATTTTAAAACAAGTAATTTTTCTTTAAAGTGATTAAGTTATTTTCACCATAATTAAAAATATTTACCTAATATGGCATGCTCTGTAATTACTTGTATATTGGTACAGACAGTGTTGTGAAGTGTGTTTTTTACTTACCATTTCATAAACAACTTTCTTTAGATTTTTGTGAAATAGCTCTGTAAAACTTTTTGTAGATTGTGATGGAATACTGTGGAGCTGGATCAGTTTCTGATATAATGAAGCTACGTAATAAAACNAAAACTTTTTGTAGATTGTGATGGAATACTGTGGAGCTGGATCAGTTTCTGATATAATGAAGCTACGTAATAAAACTCTCTCTGAAGATGAGATTGCGACCATTCTCTGTGATACTTTGAAAGGCCTTGAGTACCTACACCTCCGGCGAAAAATTCATCGTGATATTAAAGCTGGCAACATCCTTCTCAATACTGAAGGCCATGCCAAACTGGCTGATTTTGGTGTGGCGGGGCAACTCACGGTAAGACTTACTACTTTTTGTTCTTTTCTCAGTACCATCTTCCATATATATATATATGTATGTATATATATATATATATACATACATATATATATATATATATATACATACATATATATATACATATATATACATACATATATACACACACACATTATGTGATCAAAACTATCTGGACACCCACCTGAAAATGAAGTATAAGTTTGGGCCGTCCTCCATTGGGAACACTGGCAGTGAATACGGTGTTGGCTCACCCTTAGCAAGCATACTTTCCATCAGATGGTAGAAGGTTTCCTGGGGAATGGCAGCCCATTCCTTGCAGAGCACCAAAATGAGAAGAGGTATCGATGTGGGTTGGTGTGGTCTAGCACGAAATATGCATTCCAAAACATCCCAGATCTGTCTAATTAAAATCAGGACTTTGCACATGCCAGTCCATTAGTGGGTTGTTGTTGTTGTCATCTAACCACTTCCACACATGTCCTGCAGTATGGGCAGGTGCTCTGTTATATTGAAAGAAACAATTGTCATACCCGAACTAGTTTTTGATGCTAGGCAACATGAAAGTGGTTAAAATGTTAATGTAAACTTGTGCCTTGACAGTCTCACGTAAAGCAACAAGGGAGGTCAAGCCGCTCCAAGAGAAACATGACCACACTGTAACCCCACCACCCCCAAATTTCACATTCGGCACTACACAGGCTGGTAGATGTCATTCACCAGATATTCACCACACTGACACCCTACCATCGGATTGCCACATTGTATACCATGATTTATCACTTTATACAATGGTTTTCCACTGTTGTATTGTCCAGTTTCAATGCTCCTTACACCATGTGAGGCAGCGTTTGGCATTTGCCTGTGTGATATGTGGTTTATAGACAGCTGTTCGCCCATGGAAACCACATTTCTGCACCTCGCGCTGAACATTCGTGGTGTTTGGAGTAGATCCTGATGCAGGTTTGAATTCTTGTGTGATGGTGATGGATGATTGACGATTATGCTGTATGACCCTCTTCATCACTGGACGGTCTCTGGTGATCAACGTGGTAGGTCGGCCTGCACACTTATGGATTGGATTGTCCATGTCCCTTAACATTTACACTTCACTATAACATCGGAAACAATGGACCTAGTGGTATTCACGAGGGTGGAAATTTTGTGCACAAACTTCTTACACAAGTAGCACCCAACTACCTGACCATGCGGAAAGTCAGTGAGTTCCTCAGATCGTTCCATTCTGCTGTCTTGTACTGTCTGCTGACTACTGTGATTGCTGACCATGTGTTCCATGTGGTAGATGGCAGTACTGTGTTGCTCTCTATGTTAAAAACATATTTTGNACTGTGATTGCTGACCATGTGTTCCATGTGGTAGATGGCAGTACTGTGTTGCTCTCTATGTTAAAAACATATTTTGATGGGTGTCCAAATACTTTTGATTACAGTGTATGTCTAGAAATGAATTATAGTATTGTGTAAAGTTAATTTTTACAGTCGTTCAGGATTTAAAATTATTACAGGTTTTAAATGTAAGTTCTGTAAACAATGAGTAAACATTTTTTATAACTTCAGCTATTATCTAAATTCTGCTAATGCCCTAGGAGGAATCTCTGTAGCATGGTTTCTTGGTGGATGATGCCGCTGGTCGGTGGGTTTTCTCAGGGATCTCCCGTTTCCTCCACCCTTGCATTCCGGCATGGCTCCATACTCACCTCGTTTCACCCTCATCGGCTATAAAGACCTTGATGTTAAGAGCCACCCAAATTTCTCCACTCCCCCCTGTTGGTAGTTTTTTGAATACTGTACTGCCCATTTGTCTGGTGCATGTTGTTTTGCCATAAGAAATATTCCAGTACCATATTGCATTTTTGTAATTCTTCACTGCTCATGAAGTGGAAAAGAAACACAACTGTTTTCACCAATGACTTAACAAATTGTACTAATATCTCAATATCAGAAGAATCTTAGTACAGAAGGTGAGTTTGTGTTTCTATATCTTTTAATGATGAAATAGTTGATAACAGGAATTAGTTTTTGGGTTTTGCTAAATGAATTTTTGGGATTATATAAAGAAAAATTAATTTGAATTTGTAAACTAATGATGTATGTAGGTGTGTGTGTGTATATATACATAAATACACACACACACACATATATATATAAATAAGGAAAAATGAGAGAATATATGCTTTAGAAGGAATACAATGAAGTGGCTTGCTTCTGTACTTGTGGGCCTCTGGAAAGACATTGAAACATGCAGTTTGCATTGTTTCCCAAAGCCCCTGATATTTGTAGGTGCAAGATATTGTGTGAGACTGGCTCTGTTTAGCACATCCCATAAATGGCCACACCATTACTAAGTACATTATCCTGTTGTAATTTCCCATCATTGTGAGGGTGGGTGTGGTCCATGAAGGGAGCTGTAAATAGTCATTAAGTAATGCAACATAGTGGTCATTACTCAACAACATGTTCAGGCGACCCAGAAAACCAATACGTATCACATGAACATATCTCAAGTCAGTATAAAGTCATCATCTATCTGCTGTGTATCTTTTTGACAACTTATGTTAATATTATTCTCATGTAACTTCACCACATCCAAAATCTACCATCTGCTTGACTGTTTTTGCATGTTACCAATTCTCCAGGCTCCAGTAAATAAATTGGTAGTCCAGGTGACGTTCTGTACTCGGTGTCATGATGACTATTTTGCTCCTATATGCCATAGAATCTAAAGCATGCTTTATCAATGTGCTGGACATGCATCCAACACATTTTGAATTGAGTGTGGATGTTATTGCAGCCAGTGTTTTTTTCTGTTACCATGGACAATTGTTATAAGATACATCTGGTTACAATCATCAAGTACTCATAGTTGGCTACTGCACTGCCTATTGTGGCTCTTAACATCTTCCATGAGGTATTCACAATACACATACGGTGGATTATATAGTGAGGAATATCGAATATCTATACAACTTTAGAAATTGACTATCCTGTCCACATCATGGCACACNTTGACTATCCTGTCTACATCATGGCACACACTGCTACACCTCTTTCAGACACTGATAATTTATATCATTTTTTTAGGAGCAGCCTAGATGGTGTTCACACTTGCTTGAAAAATTTTATATCCAACTGATGTAGGTCTGGGTATTTCCAAGATGTCAGTGGCCAGTACCATGACAGGCTTTGAACGATGTTCATTGTTTTTATTNCATGCAGTTTGCATTGTTTCCCAAAGCCCCTGATATTTGTAGGTGCAAGATATTGTGTGAGACTGGCTCTGTTTAGTACATCCCATAAATGGCCACACCATTACTAAGTACATTATCCTGTTGTAATTTCCCATCATTGTGAGGGTGGGTGTNTACATCCCATAAATGGCCACACCATTACTAAGTACATTATCCTGTTGTAATTTCCCATCATTGTGAGGGTGGGTGTAGTCCATGAAGGGAGCAGTAAATAGTCATTAAGTAATGCAACATAGTGGTCATTACTCAACAACATGTTCAGGCGACCCAGAAAACCAATACGTATCACATGAACATATCTCAAGTCAGTATAAAGTCATCATCTATCTGCTGTGTATCTTGTTGACAACTTATGTTAATATTATTCTCATGTAACTTCACGACATCCAAAATCTACCATCTGCTTGACTGTTTTTGCATGTTACCAATTCTCCAGGCTCCAGTAAATAAATTGGTAGTCCAGGTGACGTTCTGTACTCGGTATCATGATGACTATTTTGCTCCTATATGCCATAGAATCTAAAGCATGCTTTATCAATGTGCTGGACATGCATCCAACACATTTTGAATTGAGTGTGGATGTTATTGCAGCCAGTGTTTTTTTTCTGTTACCATGGACAATTGTTATAAGATACATCTGGTTACAATCATCAAGTACTCATAGTTGGCTACTGCACTGCCTATTGTGGCTCTTAACATCTTCCATGAGGTATTCACAATACACATACGGTGGATTATATAGTGAGGAATATCGAATATCTATACAACTTTAGAAATTGACTATCCTGTCTACATCATGGCACNTGGACTATCCTGTCCACATCATGGCACACACTGCTACACCTCTTTCAGACACTGATAATTTATATCATTTTATTAGGAGCAGCCTAGATGGTGTTCACACTTGCTTGAAAAATTTTATATCCAACTGATGTAGGTCTGTAGGTCTGGGTATTTCCAAGATGTCAGTGGCCAGTACCATGACAGGCTTTGAACGATGTTCATTGTTTTTATTTGCTAGAGTGTAAAGTTTTCTTTGAATATATGGCATTAAATAAAGATTGTGCTAGCACCAGTAATTGCAAAAGGGAAGTGGTTCACAAACAAGGTCCATCAATAATATTTAAAGTGCATTCTTTTTTTTTTTTTTTTTTTACTAAAATATTAAAAAATGAATTTATGAAAGTATAAATTTTAAACAAATTAAAAGTTTGACAGTAAGAGCATGTGATGTCGGTGAACATACAGTGCGGCTTATGTGCAAGGAAGGGAAGAGCAGCATTTCATCTACATCAGAAGCAATATTTCTGTCACCTAGAAAAAAAATTGTCACGAAGCGAGTCACAGATTTTGATGATTTTAACCTCGGAAAGCGCTGTATAGATGATTATGTTAAAAAAATTTTTAGGGGGGAATTCCAATAAAAAATGAAATAACTGTGTGCGAGAAAATTGGTTATATGGTTTCGACAAGTTCCATGGCAAAATTATTTTTGCAAAGTGTCAGTTTTGGTTATAAGAAATTGAATAGCAGGCAGAAGTTGCAATGGAAAGGATTGCCATTATAACTGCTTGGACTACCGTTACAAGCTACAACAGAAAAATGAATTATCTTTTCTATGTTACACACAACTGCAAGTAAATTAAAATTATTATATTTTCATTTAATAGACGTAGCTAATGTGTTAATTGAAATGTCAGAATGTTTTTACTATAAATGAAAAAATTCAGCAGTTTGTTTGCTTTGGCAGCTTCCTAATAGATATAAGCTCCATATATATATATATATGTGTGTGTGTATACACACACACACACANTGTGTGTGTGTGTGTGTATACACACACACACACACACACACACAGAGGCGACAAAAGTCATGGGATACTTCCTAATATCGTGTCGGACCTCCTTCTGCACGGCCAAGTGCAGCAACTCGACGTGGCATGAACTCAACAAGTCTTTGGAAGTACCCGGCAGAAATATTGAGCCATGCTGCATCTGTAGACTTCCATAATTGCGAAAGTTCTAGCACTGAAGATTAAAAATCCCATTAATTTACAGTAATCCGGCGGTGATAATTTTATTAACGCTAGAGTACCGGCAATTAAAATAACGTATACTGGGCCGAGATGAAACACAAAATAAACTTTTTATCTCCATAAATGAAAACAACGATGACAATGACAATAAATATGATGAATTTGGTAAATGTGAGCAACCCCCGAGCTATGAAAATTTGGGTGAGTTTATTAAAATATACAAAAGTATTTTTTCAAAATAAGTAATGTATATTTACATTTTGTTTGAGAGAATTTTATTTAAGCGTAACTGTTTGCAATTTTTACTACAATTAACGAAACCAACTTCGTGTAAATATGTAAAAAATTATTTGCAAATTTCAATCCGAAATGAGGAAATACTGTTACAGAGGTTACTGTTTGAAAAAAGGTTAAGGTTACTCATTTCTTGGCAGGATGATGCGAAAAAATTATACTCCAATAAAGAACACCGAGATGAATCATTGATGAGATTAACTATCAAAATGCGAAAACAAAATGACAAATATTGGCAACAAATGACACAAGACAAGAGAGAATATTTATCATTGTCTGGGCTCTATTATTTTGGAAAGGTTCATTTCTCAGCTCTCTAAATTGTGGTAACCTAATTTGTGATAAAGCTGGATATAATTTTTTTTATTTAATATATCTTGGTATATAAGAAAAAACTAAATTTTGTTTCTTCCAATCGAGCATAACATGTCCTTACCGTCAGACGAGACCAACAAATATTTGCGGAATAATCTCAAGCATTTGTATTCTGCATTTCTGGCAAACGAATACGGCCCAAACTTTTTTTTGTATACCGCATCTATCATAATTTTTATTTCATTTTTGTTCGTGAGCATTCTGATATACGTTTTATTTCGGAAAAAAGATTATTAACTTGAGCGCGATGGACGATTATTTGGAACAAATTGGGAAAATTATCAAAAGCATCGAAGATATTAGCCCGGAGACCATCAATGTGAATTTTGATTGCATCATCATGCAGCTTGTGGGTTGGTATGATATCAAACACAGTCAAAATAAAATCATTTCCATTCTCGGATCCAGTGAACTCGGTAAAATCACTCCGCAAGAAGTTTCACCCTTCGGTTATTATCTGTAGTTAAAATTCATTTTTGCCCACTGGTCGATAAAAAAAATGAGGGGCCGAGTATGACAGCAGGTTTGATGCGCAAAAAAAAAGTTTGGTTTACCAATGCATAATTTTAGACTTTGATGTCAACAAAGAACACAATTTTGACGCATACGAAGAGAACCTCGTTTGGCACGACCGTGTGATTGAGTTTGTCAAGAATTTTACCATAGACATGTTCCCATTTTACGTCAAAGGATCATGTCTAGTGACACACCTACCGCAAAAGCTAATTTTCACCTAATTTTACCCATTGTGATGGATTTTGTTAGCACGCATGTATTTTTTTCATATCTTACTCGCATCTAAATGCAATCTAATGAAAGGCTAACATTAAAGTTTGTGTTGGACAATCCAGCACAATGTTTTTTACCAACCGCTCAAGATCATATTCCCGAATGGCTGAGCTCGTTAACCATTATAAAAACTAGTCCTATCAATATAAGGAGATTAAAAGATGAACTCGTTTCTTTCGTTCCTGTTTATGATCCCTTCAAAGAAGGTGAAGCTATTGTTTTTTCTGTAACTTGCAATTTATCGCGAGAAGTTTTTTTCTTTAAAACTTGATAAGACCAATAAATATGTTAGGTGGTACACCTTCATTGACCAAACTGTCCGCCAAATGCGAAATAACGAGGAATTTATTACAGTAAATAGTCATCGAGCACAAACTCAAACTATTTATACTGATGATGATAAAGGTAGCTACTATGGGGAAGAAGTGCCGATATCTGATGGTTGGGTGAGGTCATCTATTGGGTCAAGTAATTATGAATTTGGATTTGAATATTTCGGCACGTATTTCGTTGTATGTATTTATGGTGAAATTACTCACAAATTTGAAAATCTAAGTGGAATTGATGATGAAAATGTAGTAACTGAGATGTACGAGCTATATCAAGTTAGTATGGTCGAAACTAACTTTCAATTCGAGACAAACCAGTTGGGAACACTTTATTCAATGTTGAAAATTTAGATATTTCGTCCGATGTGATATTTTCCGAATATGTATTGGGAAGTGCTGAACTCCAGGTTCCTTTTTATAATAGCGAGTTTTATCCATTTAGTAAAAGTCAATTGTATGTAATTGATCATTTCAAGGAGGCAATACGGCAACCCGACATTGATTTTGATCATTACAAGAAAAATTTCATGCATTCGCTTATCGAGGAATTATCTGGCGAAAATCCAAATTATTTTTACATAGCCTACCTTGATTATGTGTGCTATTGTCGAGTAAATAATATCAAAATTAAGAATGCTAACCTCATTGACGAAGTAGTTGAATGGCAAAAAAAGTGGACTTTGGATAAACACCAACTACGGGGGCAGCCTTGGCAGAATGATAAAAATAAATATTCTCAATGTGGTTTGAAACGAAAAAAAGATGCAGTGTATGGCAGAGGTAACAAATGTGAATGTAGGTACGAGGAGGCTAGTATTTATCCTCTGGGAAAACAAATATATGAGCCAATGTCTTCTTTAACATCAATTAATATCACATTAGAAACAGTTAAACAAAATTATCACTGGTTTGTCTTTATTTTATCAGAGATGTTGAATCGTGGTTATACAACGAGTGTGTTGTCATTGCTTGTTTGCTATATCGATAGTAAAAAATCTAATAAGTTGATTGGTTGTGTGTTAAAATTTTTCAACCGAAATCGGTACACAAAATTCATCTTGAGTGGTTGGTGTATTCACGAAAATATAATCAATCACTTGTACATAGGATTCTACAAAACTGACGTGTTTTATTTTTTACTTTTGTCTCTATCCGAAACCCCTCTAGATTGGACAAACTTACTTAATACATACAAATTTATCGTTTTTGGCGTACCCAGTAGTCGTGAGGAGGAGATAATGAGAATTCCTCTTCAAACTATAAAAAGAAGTCGCTTTCAGCGGCTACTCGCAAAGCGATTAATTTCTTCTTTTCCGACATTTTGTTGGTAAGGTGATGTGGTAACTTGGTGCTGTTATTTAGTAATAGAAGTTTTTCGATCGTTCGCGAAAGTGAATTACCTATCAGTCTTGAAATACCTGAATATGAAGTGGTCCTTGACCATCTGTGTTACCAAGTCTTTTGTGATGGGCATGTGATCAATCCATTATTAAATGTATTCGAAACAGCTTCACCTTCCCTGAGTTGTGTGGTGGCCATCAAACACCGTTACGATATTCCCAAACCACTGATATCCCTTGTCTATTTTCCTCGTGTTCAAGATTGGTGTTTCACTATCTATCTTAAGCTGCCACATTTCTTATTGGGGTTGCAATACAACTGATGGTGATGTTACTTTGCCCAATATTTTCAAATGTAGTTGCTAAGCAACATGCTTTGATTGAACCCGATTTTAAACCTCTAGAATATATCGATGAAAAATTTGTGGTAATGTTTAATGATCTGATATTAAACTTCCAATGGCCTCCTGCGCTCATCGAAAATTTAAAGCTCATTTCTGGCACAAAATTGGCATTTGCTTTCAAGATGTTTTTCTACTTGCTGTATATTTTGACTCAAAAATACTCATTGAACCTGAAGCGAGTTACTCCATTTTTACATTCAATGTTTGGGCACCACATGCCAAAATTACTCGGTTTACCCAATTTCATTTTCGACTCAAAGAATGTCCTTCAGTTTTGTAATTTGATAAAGAAAGGTGTAAAAAATAAAAATAGTTTTAGTAGTAGAGAAGAAAACTCGGATGACGAATATGATCCTTCCATGGAAGCAGATTATAGTACCATCAATAATGAAGATGACAGAACGACCACATTATTCAACACCCCGCATTCTCTGAATTCTTTTTATGTCGCAACTGAGAATTTTTTGCGAGTAAAACGAAGAAAACACATTGCCCAAGATAATGCTAAACAAACAACAGCATCTTTGGTTATAAATGCTTTCCAGGTTTCCTCTCCTTCGCTCCCTGGTGACTGCCAAAATAAAAATGAGTCTCTCTTTCGAATGTCACAGTTAACGGATTCGGTGTCCGCGATGGGAGATGGAAACGAGCAACTCAGCGAAGACAATTTCGGGTTCGTAGTGCAAAATTTGAAATTTGGTGATTAGGGCTAGGTAGAATCTTCCATCAAACTGACTGAATTCGAAAATGGATTCATTTGCAATGCATTCGTCATCTTTTCATAGTTATTGCGTATGGGGCTTCACAATTCCTATATTGATGGACAGTTTTTAGATATTTATACAAAAATTGTTTTGAAATATACGACGATGCAAAACAATTTGTTGTAAAATACACTGGCCAACCTGTGTACATGAATCATGTAAAAGACCTTGCTAATTTACTGCGTTCGTTTTGTGAAAATTCACAAGTTTAACTTCCCATTTACATTGAGTCGAGGATCGAGTGGCGCCATCTCAAAAAACTTTACGATAGGTGCAAACACTTAAATGTCTACCCGAAAGCATATCAAACTACGCCCAAAGAGGATTTATTACTCACCGAGTACTTGGACCATATGTACATTGGATTCGCATCAATGATTCTCTATGGGGCATTCAATATGGATCTGATGGTCACTTTAATGAAATTCATGGCATCTTTGAATTTCCGAGGCAATCAGATGCGAATATCTCTGCTACTTTACGGTAAGAATGGCGCGGAAAAAAATATATTTTCAGATACTGTTTTAAAATTACATAATAGCGGTATACCAAACCACCTCGCCTTAAATTCGGCCAAGATACCACACAACAATCACGATCCCCTATCTATCTCTCCGAGTTACAACACGTGTGTTTGCATCGACGAATTAGACTCTTTAATGCCAGTCGTTTCAAAATGTTTTGTAACATAGGTTGTATGCCACCATGATTCATGTATTCGAATAAATCAGTTGAATTACTGATAATAGCTAAACCCATTATTACGCGACAAAAAATGCTTTCAGTTGTGGATATGGCAGTTATGGGCCAATTGCTTCCAATTATGAAAAGTTTCCAATATGTTCAATTCAATCCCAATAACCGTTTGGTTGATTGCTTGCTCGACAAAGTGGAATTGGGTAATCACAGCAAAGTGACCCGGATTTTAGACGGTATATTATTGACACAACGCGTACCAGAATTTACATCAGGGAAAGATATTGTAGGAATCCATCTTCTCAATACATTGTTATTTATCAACTTGTTTACTATAAAACGAATATGCCGGTTTCTATGACTAAACCTTTGTAGGTCAATGCAAAGTGCAAAGAATGCGTGCTAAATTCACACATAACTTCAAAATTCTTTTTGACCTTAAAAATTTGTGTGTCCAATGAAAAAATGTCGGAAAGATNCTCATAACTTCAAAATTCTTTTTGACCTTAAAAATTTGTGTGTCCAATAAAAAAATGTCGGAAAGATGTCTGAAATAATTTATTCAAATGTGGTATGAAAATAACAAGAATCTATTTGCTGAAANAGTGGTATACCAAACCACCTCGCCTTAAATTCGGCCAAGATACCACACAACAATCACGATCCCCTATCTATCTCTCTGAGTTACAACACGTGTGTTTGCATCGACGAATTAGACTCTTTAATGCCAGTCGTTTCAAAATGTTTTGTAACATAGGTTGTATGCCACCACGATTCATGTATTCGAATAAATCAGTTGAATTACTGATAATAGCTAAACCCATTATTATGCGACAAAAAATGCTTTCAGTTGTGGATATGGCAGTTATGGGCCAATTGCTTCCAATTATGAAAAGCTTCCAATATGTTCAATTCAATCCCAATAACCGTTTGGTTGATTGCTTGCTCGACAAAGTGGAATTGGGTAATCACAGCAAAGTCACCCGGATTTTAGACGGTATATTATTGACACAACGCGTACCAGAATTTACATCAGGGAAAGATATTGTAGGAATCCATCTTCTCAATACATTGTTATTTATCAACTTGTTTACTATAAAACGAATATGCCGGTTTCTATGACTAAACCTTTGTAGGTCAATGCAAAGTGCAAAGAATGCGTGCTAAATTCACACATAACTTCAAAATTCTTTTTGACCTTAAAAATTTGTGTGTCCAATAAAAAAATGTCGGAAAGATGTCTGAAATAATTTATTCAAATGTGGTATGAAAATAACAAGAATCTATTTGCTGAAACCAAATTTAAAGATTTTTATCAATATGTTCATGATGAATTGGACAAGCATTTTGATAAAAGCGATCGAACCGATAATATATTATTGTCACTTCCAAAATTGTAATATATACTGCTTTTGAAAATAACTCATTTTTATAAATTTTAATAAAATCATAAATGTAAATATGTAACAAAATAATGACAGATTTTATTGATTATAAAAAAATGTATTATTGCATGGGTAATTTACATCATATTTCTCTTTTATGACCAAATTACCAGTATGATCATAATAATGTACAAAAGTTTCATCCCAAAGTTACTTGAAACTTTATATAGTCTCTTTGTATTAACAATTTCACAAAAATCTATACCTTCCATATCTTTTACTTTTTTATCACAAATTATTGTAATTTTGTAACTCACTATACACAAAATCATCAAATTTGACAATTTCATAAAAATGTACCAATTAATAAGAAATTTTTGTTTTGTCAATAATCTCTGCCAAAGTATCAAATTTTTATTATTTTTTTTTTTGGATAAAACGTGACGTTTATGAGATTGGTATATTTTGGTATTAACAAATCATATATACAAACGAGACTGCGGTATACTGAACCTTTGGGTGAATTTTCTATATATGTATACACTTTACTTCTATGGTATAATCCCGCCTTAACTGAGCAACTTGCTTGATCACAGCTTTAAACATTGAACTAAGACACAGCTGTTATTGCAGTAATACCTTGCAAAAGGCAGTTGTAGAAATTTTTTCCTCCTGCTAGTAAACAGATTCAAATATATTAAACCTCACGCCTAATGTAAGCCAACTTTGGCTACATGCCAGGTGACCCAACCCAGAATGGTATTCTCGCATCAACAACTCCTTAATAGCTATCATGCATAGGTCGGCCTTCCTTTCAAGGCAACGCGAATGAATAATGCATCTTGATGCTGCACTTTTTTGTTGAAAGGCCATTCTTTGGTTATATGCCAGCCGATCGAACCCAGAATGGCATTCTCACATCAGCAACTCCTTAATAGATGTCGTGCAGAGACCCTCCCTTTTCTTTTATGCATTTATGCGATGCAATTACATGCAGTTATCGTAACACTCTTTATGCAATGCGAATAACCACGTAGGTCGGCCTTCCTTTCAAGGCAATGCAAATGAATAATGCATCTTGATGCTGGGTTTTTTGTTGAAATGCCATTCTCTGGTGGCAAAAGTGAAATTATTAACGTATTTGGTTATGTTGAAAGTTGGCCACCACCATTCACCCAATTTAATGAATATGTTAACTTAACTACGCAATTTTTTTTGCTAAACCGTAAAGGCGGCCTCGTTACCATATCTGAAATATAATTTACATTGACCCCTTTGTATTGTGGTTTAATATTACACTGTTAACTAAAAAAAAATTTCAAGCATTCAAAAAATGCTGATGAAAATAAAAATAAGACTTTTTTTTTGGGAGAAATGAGGTATAAAAGCAATGTTGATGTTGGTGGTTTACCAGCNATGAAAATAAAAATAAGACTTTTTTTTTGGGAGAAATGAGGTATAAAAGCAATGTTGATGTTGGTGGTTTACCAGCTTATGAATATACAATCTATAAACAAGGATTCATTTAATTTCAGTTGTGAAAAAGTCAACTTTCCATAATGATACCTTCCAGTTTTTGGGATGTAATGGACAGTCTCGTTGGTAAGAAAAAAAAAACCATTGCACTGTTTAACACGTTTGGAACAATTGTGAAATACAAATTTCGGGTAAAAGGAGGTCTCTTGGGAAAACGTGATTGGGGTTCAAATTTCAGAGAAATATTACGCAGTAATAAAATGTGTTTATGGGAGCCAAAATTTTCAAATGGAAATCTTGAGAAAAATTAATTACTTGTGTATATTNCAGTAATAAAATGTGTTTATGGGAGCCAAAATTTTCAAATGGAAATCTTGAGAAAAATTAATTACTTGTGTATATTCATTTTCTAAGTCTGAACTTAAAGATACAAACACAACAAATCTAACATCAGAAAAAATAACTCTATCTAAAGAACAGGAATATGTTAAAACAACTTTGTTTACATGTCTCGACAATAATGAACCGTCTGATAAACTCAAATTTGTAACCTTAAATGGTGCTGCGGCAATGGGAAAATCTACATTAATACGTGTTTTTCTCGAGAAAAAATAATACTGAGTTTATTATATAACTCAACATATTTTACTACTTAATATATTACGTCAAATGAAACTGGCAAATGGATTAACTTTATCTAGTTTTTTGATACAGTTAACAAAATTCAGTTATTTTGGATACTTGAAATTCATGGAACTATTGCCGCTAATTGATCTCGATAAAGTTCAAATTGTAGTAGAAGAACTGAACAAATTTTGCAATCTCGAATACAACACATTGTCTTTTTTTGTGGAATGTAATAATGACCCTTGCAGTTCCTACGATCTACCCATTGTTATATTTTTAGATGAATATTCCATGATCAGTGTATGTTTGGCAAAATTCATAGTTCGAATTTTTTAAACTACAAAGCAAACTTATCGTAAAATGTTGATTGTATTTTGTGGGGATCAGTATCAATCAAAGCCATTTATAATAAATAAACATAATGACCTCTTCCTCATTCGTGAACTATGCAGTGAAATTTTTTCTTACCAAGCAGTTCCGGAACGCGGATTTTAAATACCAGAAATTCCTGACAACATTAAATACTACTCCAAACTGGAATAATCTACTTACTCGTCATTTTGGTGTATGTAATCGGAATAGAAGTTGTTTTACTTTAGAGTTGTTGGTGACTGTGATTGAAAAGAAAATCGAGGTTGCTTCACATTTAATACCCAATGCAAAAGATATTTTGAATTGCGCGGAGGAAAACTTGATGTAATTTTCTTCATTTTCGTTTTTCTGCCTCACAAATATAGAAGCTCATTTTGTAAATCTGAGTTTATCAATAGCTGTTCTTGCCTAAACTTAAAATTTTCTAAAGGATTGTGTGGATGTCGTCTTGACGTACATAAGTCGTATAAACAAAACATTTTCAAGAACTGCTCCAGTTCACCCCAATTTTGTTCTCACACGACAATAAAACTATGATGAATGAAAAAAATGACAATATTAAGCCCGCCTACTTGCCACTAATCAGCATTTCATATCTTGGTTTAACCCATGGCCACGGTGTATGTATCGGTGAAGTTTTATATTATTTGGGATATGTCAGAGATGAAATACTCATGTGTAATATTGAAAAGAACAAACTTTTTTTGATACCAAGATGTTTTTTTAAAATGAATCTTTATACAACAAATAAATTTGCATTTGAAAATGTGTGCGAAGCATCTAAAAACATAAATCTTTTGGTATATGACTTTCCTATTCAAATATGTTGTGGAAACACAGTTCAAAGTAGCATAGGATTGACCATTGACAATGATATTTATGCAAATTTAACAGGATGCTCTCTGGAAGAGATTTACGTAGTCTTATCGAGAACAGTGAATAAGAAAGATTTGAAATTTATTCAAGTGTAAAGACAAATTTTGTTTGTGAAAAAATATAGAAAATGTCTTTCTTGTATATAAGGTAATGAATTAAAGACATCAAATTTATGCACGGACAGTAATTGGTTCTATTTTATTTTTTGGCATTTTAGGTTTTGTATTATGGCAACTTAAAAATAAAATTAATAGTTTGGTGAATACACAATTTGCTTCTAGCACATCTTTTAAAGCAACTAATAATTCACGATATGAATCTGGTAATTGAATCCTGATAAGAAAAATTTTACCCCATGAAAAAAATAATAATATCTTGCGATTTAATTTTTGAAATTAGGGAATTTTTAAAAATGAAAACGAGGCATATGTTTAACAAAAATGTAACACATTCCGAATTTATAGAAACGGTCGAATTCATAAAACTTGTTCCACAACTTTACTTGAATTTTTTACAGTTGACTATTATCGTAAATAATAATATTTTTTACCATTCTATATTGAGATTAAACAGGGTAAATATATACTCACAAATATCTTAACTTAATAAACTCGCTTCTGAAATTAAATTTAAAATTTCCCAATTAACACATTGTTTAAATTTTTTTAATTTGAAACAGTACACTATACAACAAAATTGTTTGGGACCGAATGTCACTCGTGAAAATTATAAAATATTTTTGAAGCATGAACACCACTCAGAAAATGAAAGTATTAGGCAGTTTACAAAATTACTATACAAAAATAATTTTTTATCATCTCAAATCGAACAGGTTCTGTACGACACACATAGAATATATATTTTACCACGTGAAGAAAATACATTTCTTTTCCAATTATCGCTAAGATGTATTGGAAGATATATTTTATGGGAGGGAGTTTCAAAGACAAGTGACTCCTTGAAAATACATAAATTTATGTTACCCTTGGTTGATGCCTTGAGTTATTCTAAAATTTTGGAAATAATGTCTATACTTCTTGCTTATCTGTCTTTAAAATACGATGAAACTGCTATTCAAACATCAATGAGACAAGTATTTTTTGGTGTACCTTGTTATGAGTCTTCTTTGAAATATAAACTCATAGCTATTAAAGGATAGAATAAGGAAATAGGTTAAGTAGTAGAATAAGGACTTATAGTCAGAATTAACAATGTCTTTACTTGTTAACATTGGTTCCTCAGAGTACATGAATAACAGTGTGAGTTACGGTGGAAAGGAGAGGAAGAGAGAGAGAAAGAGAGAGAGGGATAGTGCAAGGGCAGGTTATTTAGGTTAGACGCGACATGATAGTGAAGGAACTCACCCTTGTCTCGCACCCGGACCTCGTTGTCGGATGACGCCCTCGGACCGGGAGTTGGCTCGCCTGTGGACCCCCGTAGACTGCTGCGATCCCGGAGCTTGACGCCCTAGTTCACCCTTCTCGCCCCTCCACGTGTGTAATGACGTAGATCGATCTGATTGGCTCCGCAGACTGTGTTGAAGAA
>NQII01000954.1:885411-977847 GCA_002778355.1 Clitarchus hookeri | reverse complement strand
ACCTGTTATTAAATACGATCCAGACTCGGTCGTCATGTCACCCGATGGACAGCTGTACAATAGACAATTATTATATGTAATTTTAAGTTTTTTACTATAATTTGCAAATATATAGATAAGAGCTATGAATAATGTAAATAAACAACTCTATGTGGGATTGGGTCTACTCATAGTTACCTTAATTATTGTAATTCCAATTGGTATTTTTATCTGGAAGAAACACCATAATTTTGACACCTCTAGAATAAAATCAGATGAGGAAAGTGTCGGGGGTGGCGTAAAAAAGGGAAATTACATCTCAACGACTACGGCCCCATCTCAAGAAAATTAATTTATGATAGAAACAGATTTTGTAAATACTAATGAATCTGGCTTAACAGATTGTCGATAAAGGCGTCCATCATCAAGCCAGGTGAAATGAGTATGATTAGTTTTAAAACTACAAAAAGATACACTCCTTTGTGCTGCCAAATTATTGCGCTCCTAAATAAACAGTCACCCACCTTTAAACAAAAACCACAAACAAGCAATTCACGCTTTAATTTTTTTGCTAGTAAAACTCGTTTACACTTTAAAAATATGAAAATAACAAGCAAGTAACATTTTAATTTTCAACAGACACTACAAATAGCAAGCCAATTATACTTCAATTTTTTATTGGTGAAACCAGTTGTGAGATTCCTAGTCAAGTACAAAAAAAGTTTAATATATATCTGCAAGGGGGGTCTGAATCGGGCCTCCCTTGTGCTACCAAATTATTGTGCACCTAAATAACAAGTCATTCTAAACTGACATTACAAACAGCAAGCAATTTAACCAACTTTAAACTGATGCAAAGAACTACTNAATAACAAGTCATTCTAAACTGACATTACAAACAGCAAGCAATTTAACCAACTTTAAACTGATGCAAAGAACTACTTATTTTCAATTTAAACAGACACCACAAACAGCAAGTAATTCACACTTTAATTTTAAACTACTTATTCACACTTTAAACTAAACCAGTTGTGAGATTCCTAGTCAGGTAGAAAAAAGTGAATATATTTCGGCAAGGGGTTACTGATTTGGACCTCCATTATGCTACCAAATTATTGCGCACTTAAATAACAAGTTATTTTTAATAGATACCACTAACAGTAAGTATTTCACACTTTAAAATTTTTTTGCTGAGAAAACCAACTACTTGNGTATTTCACACTTTAAAATTTTTTTGCTGAGAAAACCAACTACTTGTATACATTTTAAGCATACACCACAAACAACTAGCCATTAGCATTTAATTTTTTACTAGTAAAACTNAATAACAAGTCATTCTAAACTGACATTACAAACAGCAAGCAATTTAACCAACTTTAAACTGATGCAAAGAACTACTCATTGTCATTTTATACAGACACGGCAAACAGCAAGCCATTAACATTTTAATTTTTTACTAGTGAAACTCGTTTACTTTTTAAACTGACTAAAAAATAACAAGTAATTTTAATTTTAAATGAGCCATTGTCACAGAAATCACGCACAACAAGCCAATTACTTTAAACCCAAACTAGTTGTGTGATTTCTAGTCAAGTACAAAAAAGTTGAATATATATCTGCAAGGGGGTCTGAATCGGGCCTCCCTATTGCTACCAAATTATTGCACACCTAAATAACAAGTCATTTTATACCTACACCATAAACAGCAAGTAATTCACACTTTAATTTTAAACTACTTATTCACACTTTAAACTAAACCAGTTGTGAGATTCCTAGTCAGGTAGAAAAAAGTGAATATATTTCGGCAAGGGGTTACTGATTCGGACCTCCATTATGCTACCAAATTATTGCGCACTTAAATAACAAGTTATTTTTAATAGATACCACTAACAGCAAGTATTTCACACTTTAAAATTTTTTTGCTGAGAAAACCAACTACTTGTATACATTTTAAGCATACACCACAAACAACTAGCCATTAGCATTTAATTTTTTACTAGTAAAACTCGTTTCCACTTTAAACTGATGCAAATAGCTACTCGCGCACACTTTTTTTCACTCATCCTTGCATGTATCTGTAAATGAAAAACATATATATGTGTATATACTTTTCGTTTATCCGTTTATTTAGTTTTTGTACAAATACAAACAATTTACCTTTCAAAAAGAGAACTGCCTTCATTGCAGTTGTCTCCTTCGTGGCGAGTCTCCTCGTGCATTGCAGCTGCATGGATTAGAAAAGAGTGTATTTGTTGCCCGTATGGGTGGTTCTTTTTCCAAATGTATTCTGCCAAGTAGCCGGTCCACGACTTTTCCCATCTACCAAAACACGGAATGCTATACCTCACCGAACACCAACTCCGTTCGATGTTTTGTGTGTGTACTCTTAAAGCCTCGCCCCGCCTAAACTTTAGTTTGTTTCGGGTGTTAACTATTCCACTCTTTTCACTGCACACAAATTCCTTTCGGTGATTTACTTGCAGGTGACGATAACCGTGCATGTCCAAGTTACTGTAACCTCACCAACAGTCTGAAATTATTGTCGTGCCCGGAACGATCCATTCACAATTACATTTGACTAAAGTCGCGGCGTTCCTCTTTCCACCGTCACCAGGAAGAAATTAGTAGTATCGCCTCTTTCTACACCGCCGAAAACCCACTGGCCGTGAACTTTCTGTCCCTTGCGATTTTTACGCTTACCCAACTTTGATTCGTCTATCTCGACTATTTTGCCAGGTCCGCCGATTCGTTTCCTGTAAGTTAACACCCAGTCTATGCACACTTGGCGGCAGAAATTCGACCAGGCGACAACTGTCTTGCCTGAGCACTGAAGTTAATTTCTATAGTCTGCTGTCGGAAATACTTGATCATACACCATAATAAACACAACTTGATGATCTTGCCCTGCGACAAATTTGAATCTCCGACGAAACTGCCCTGTCTTGCCGACACTTTAAAATTATATTTGTGTGCCATTCTCCGTGCGGGGTCGACACCAGTAAAACAAACCTCGATTGTCCACAAGCTTGGCTTCGCCTTTTCTGCATTGTCCACACTGTATTGACGGTTTAAGGATATCATGCTCGACGAGGAATGTGTTTACGTCTGGTGAGAAAAAAATCAATTTCCGAGCGTTCAATATAGTGATTTTACATCCCGCACACACGATTGTATGTTTTCTAATTGAAAACTGGTAGTTTTTTAAGTAAAACTACACTTGGATATGCTTAACGTAACAATTAACTTGAACTTGGATGCGTTAAACGGAATTCGGCCGGATACGCAATAGTACACTGAATTGTAAAGGAAATAATTTGAATGGATACTCGATACTGCACTCACGGGTTTCCTATGGTTTTACCATAAGGGTACGCAATACCGAACAATCACCTAGCAAAAAATTGATTCTGCCGATATTAACTTCAGTTTTACCACGTGTCTAACCATTTAGAATGAAGATTGTAAACAACCAAGTAATCAATGTTGCCATGTTGTAAAATGTCATAAATATCAAACTGAAAAGGTAATATTTTGGTTGGAGCTTGCTTCACTTCATTTTCTGAATATTTTTCATTAATCTTATATTTTTCAAAAAAAAATTTCATCAGCAGAAGCATGTCCAAAAAAATTTTTCACTGTCTCATTAGCTATTCTAATTCCTAGATGGGTTTCATGCAATTTATTCAAAAAATTTTGTTGTAAAATTTAGGAACAATCATGCTATTTAAAAAAAAAAAAAAAAAAATGTTCTTCATAATAAATCTTGCAAACCATAACACCTACTTAACACATCAAGTATTTTAGTCTTATCTTTTGGCCAACCAATTTCACAATATGAATTTGTTATTTGAAGAACTCATCATTTTGGATATAATGAATCAAATCATTTTTCAAATTACCAAATGCATTTACAGAATTAATTATACAATTTAAACTAGTATCACAATTAAAAGCTTTTGGTTTTGAAGCTGCCTTACTGATAACATTAGTAATGAATAATTCATTTTCAGTAAAAAATTGTAGCTATATATAGTAACACTCTGGGACAGGTGCATTTAGGTTTTGAGGGGTGGTGAACAAGAGGTATGAATAATTTACTGTAATGGTAACCAGACTAGGAGCCAGATACCGTCGGCAGGCGGTGTTGAGATGAGATTGCTGGTGTTCTTAAAGTCGTGTGGCCATCTGCCCGGACGTACGCCATTCCCTTGGTGATGGAATATATTTGAGGCGTCCCAAAGGTGAAGGTGAAATCAAGCTGCCC
This sequence comes from Clitarchus hookeri, assembly GCA_002778355.1. Classification (NCBI taxonomy): domain Eukaryota; kingdom Metazoa; phylum Arthropoda; class Insecta; order Phasmatodea; family Phasmatidae; genus Clitarchus; species Clitarchus hookeri. Next base: position 973,604 of record NQII01000954.1, on the reverse strand, counting down.
TCGTGCCTGATACTTAACGTTGCAGAGTTCAGTGGGCCTATTTAGGCTGACCCACATGCCTTAAATTATGATAAGAAGTACTTTAAGAAAACGGTGCAGGTTAAGTTGCTGGAAAGATATATTTGAATGCAGGTTGTGGGGAACCCATGCCCCTAAATGCCATGTGGGCTGTGCTCAGAAAAATAAAGCATGTAGTTTGAAAACTTATGTATATTTAATTTTGCACTAAAGCTGTAGCGGATCGTGGCCGTGCTCATGCCAGGTAGACTGTACTGCTCAAAAACCATGCGAATGCGAGATGGTGAATTACGGGCGAAATTAAGTTTCCACAGGCGAAGAAGGGGAAGAAGGGGTGGCATGTCCAGGTGCAAAAACTGAAAAGGTTCCTATCAAGTTACTGAACTAAATGGTTGGTGCAAAAACGTGAAATGTGCGTGTAGCCTCAGGTATGGTGGCTATTGTGCACCAGAACTATTTTTCTTGAAAAACAACTTGCATTAAAACATACATATCCCTTGCCAAATACATAATAAAAATGAAAAATTATTATATAAAACATTAAAACAATTTGTGAATGGAATGGAATTGACATGAAGAGATGAACACAGCATTGAAAAAAAATAAAGATTTCAATTACGTTGAGGGTCTTGTATCCTTCTAGCTTTATTTGTTACAATTATGTTTTCTCCTGCATTTTATTAGCTAAATCCTCCATATTGCCCCCTTTGGACATCCAATCCACCCGAGGTAGGGGGCGGGAGGGTTGTATTGCACTGCACTGCACTGCACTAAACTACACTGCATGAGCGTGTTCGGCGCTCGCACCTGTCATGCACGTTTTAGGGTGGAGTTGGGCACGCAGCATGGCAGATGGTTTTAAAGAGGTAGGATGGCATCCTGCGTCAATTGTAACCAAACAATTTCAATAACATTTTTTTAAAAAACTTATTGAATGAAATTTATGAATTGGTTTTTCATTACAGAAATCAACAATTGAAGATCAGTTTGATTAAGTACTGTATCCCCATGTACACAATGGTGAAACATCTTAAAAGCAAATATAATGGCTAGGAATACCTCCTTTTATATTCTATTAAATTTTTAGAAGCATATTGCACAGGTCTTTGATTCTGTAGCAAAACTGATTCACTTGCAGATTTACTGTTATCTGTTTGTATAACAATGTGTATATCTGGAGGGGCCATGGTGCCACAGTGGCTAGAGCACTCACCTCCAACCAAGGCGAACCAGGTTTGATTCCTGGCAGGGCTCCAGAATTTTCACATGTGGGAATTGTACCGGATTATGCTGCTGGTTAGTGGGTTTTTCTCTGGGATATTCCACTTCCCTCCCTCCCCTTGCTTTCCATTGCTGCTCCTTACTCACCTCGCTTCACCCTCATCAGCTCTCAATACCCCAATGTTAAGAGCAGTCCAAACCACTCCACTATACATGTGGATCAAATGTTAATAACACAGGTGTTGCAATATTAATTTTTTTTAGGTTTATTACACACTCAACATGCACGTTTTCTAGTTAAATCAAATCTACATTTTTATTTAGAAATTATTATAAAGGAGTTGTTTCAGAACAATTTGGTATTAAACCTTGTAGAAAATTTAGAGTGCCTAAAAACTGCTGTATACTGGTCTTATTATTAGGTTCATAGTACTTGTCAATGGCCCTAATTGTTTTATAAAATGGTTCAAGTAAATTATTACCTATGAAAAGGCCCAGATACTTCAATTTGATAACAGATACTAAAACTTGCTAACGTTAAACCTAACATTAATTTATCTAGCCCATAAGAGAACTTTTTTAAAATCTGATTTTGTTCCTCACATGCAAAATGAATTAAAATATCATCTATATAAATAAATACCCTATCAGTCTCCAAATATCAGTAGTATGTAATAAATGAGTATTATTATATCATAGAAAAATTTCGGCAGCATTAATTATCAAATAGTAAATAATTAAATACATATGTTCCAAACATTGTGGCAAATATACAACACTTACATCTTCCACTGTCAAGCTTAATTTGCCAAAATTAATCTTTCAACTGTAATACTAAAAATATTTAGAATCCTTTTAATTACTATAAAGATCTGCTAGCATTGGTAATTTATAATACTCCCACATCAGGGTGGCAGAGCCATCATGAGAAATAAAATACATATAAAAAAATCTAAGTCTGATCAACACGTGTCAGTAAATCACCAAATTCTATACAATGACCTGTGTGGCGTATATAAGAAACCAAACAAGTGTGTCTCAGCTAATGACAAAGTACATGTAACTCCTGACTAACCAACAAGAGAAAACAAGTTGAATATGACTCGTTATGGCAGTTGCATTAAGCCATGTCAGCGTCTTGATATGTAAGAGGTCAGTGTAACAATAATATTGAAAAGACTGAGACATTACATTTCTTGTCAGATTACAAAGAACTGGTGTATGCCAATGATATTTAAGTACTGTTATAACGGTAGTAAGACAGATGTGTTAGTTGTAGTTTGACATTGTCACTATGTTCTCTTATATTTGTATTTGCTATAATCTTAAAAGGGAAGATGTGTTTGTGCGATCTGGTTATGTCTGCTTTGTATTTGTTGTTTTTGACATTACTTTTAGGTAAGAACGGAAGTGAAGTATGGGGAGATAAGGAAGTGGAAGAGCGATGTAAACATAACTGTGGTAGCAATCATGTGGTATTTTATGTATCAGTGCACATCTTGAATAATAAGATAGTATGCTCATAAATAGTGTATAATTATGTGAGAAACCTATGTCCCTGTGGTCTACTAAAACAAGGACATGGCATTCTTATACTTTTCTATCATGCAGTGTGCTTATTTTGAAATGGCAGTCATTTTAATATTTAGGAGACTATACCATATCTTGCAAACCATTAAACCAATTTAAACAAAATTGTGTTTTGAAAGTTTATAATATAAATAGTTAATTGAGACAGGCATATTGTTATTGGTCCGCCATGTTGGAAGATAGCACTGCATAAAAAATTAAGCTTTTACATCATATCTTGGAAACTACACAATATATTCGTGACAACTTTTGCAGGTAACTAATACTATGGTATGCTACGTTACCATAGGCAATTTAAATGGATAAGGCACTTACTTTAAACATGGTGGCCATATAAATATTATAGGTTAATTTGGTACATATACCATACCGTTTAACCAATTTTGAATAAACTTCATACGCTGAAAGCATCAACTACAAGCAGCTAATATGCTAACACATAGCATTTTTATACTTCATATTGTAACATAGCACCCCATAAAAAAAATAGGAGTTTTTGTGTCATATCTCGGGAAATAATCAACTGATTCANCAAATTTTGAATAAACTTCATACGCTGAAAGCATCAACTACAAACAGCTAATATGCTAACACATAGCATTTTTATACGTCATATTGTAACATAGCACCCCATAAAAAAAATAGGAGTTTTTGTGTCATATCTCGGGAAATAATCAACTGATTCATAAACAAAATTTGGCAAACAAGAAATGATACATATAAACTGATATGTTTTAAGTGAGTCAGACACTTTCAAAATGGTGGACATAAAATGTTTTATTCCTGTGCTATACCTATGAAACAATGTAACCAATGTTTTTCGTTGATGAAACTATTATTTACTCTAGGCGCACCAACTCACCCATCGCACATCTTGGCTGTCTGATCCACTGCCAAGGATCCCAAACAGCCACTAGAAGTGCTGCAGGTTCAGCGTCGAAATTCAAAACCATGTCTAATCCATGTCAATACACACGCATGTATTTTCACTATATTTACAATCTGAACACAATTTTAACCAAACATTGTATGCTGGCGGGTAACTAATGCTATGGTATGGTATGTTAACATGTGCCATTATAATGTTTGAGAAATTTATTCTCAACATGGCAGCTATATAAATATTTTTTGGTTAATTTTGTATATAACAGTATTGTGTGACTAATATCAAACAAACTGTGTATGCTGAAAGTATCGACTTCAAGCATCATATATGCTAATATATAGTCTCATTTGTCCACCAATTTGTAAGATAGTGCCACATGAAAAAATAAATTTTTTGTCATCTCTCGGGAAAATGATGGACCGAGTTGTATCAGATTTGGCAAACAAGAAATACTGCTAAATACCATATAAACTAAAATGTTTTAAGTGAGTCAGCCACTTATTTTTTAAATTACAGCCATATAAACATTTCTGAGTACTATATTGTTTTTATAAAGCCATGTAACCAATTTCCACCAAAATGTGTGCGCTGGCTTGTGATTAATATTATGGTAGGCCATGTAAACATGTGCAGTATGCTGGCCATAGTAATATTTTATGTTAATTAATTATGTATATCATTTAGTTTGGTCAATTTCGACCAAACTTGGTACAGTAGAGCACCCCTCAACCAGAATCGTTGGGGGAAGGGCTATTACGGTTGAGGGAAAATTCCGGTTAATGGAAATGAGGGTGATGGGATGGTGTGAAAAATAACACATTTTTATTCTGAACTCGTGTATATGTGGCACATAATTTTAACATAAGAAATCGATGAGTGTAAATTATTAGTTTTATCCTTAAAGTTACAAAACCATTAAAAAAAAACACTACGTTCTGTTTATGAAATGTGAGTTATAAAACTCCCAGCGGCGCTGCATTAATGACCTTCATTCTCAAACTTCTAGGCTGGGTTCTTATCTCTCCGCGGGGCGCGTGTCTGCCTAAGTAAGCGAGATCTGGATATCATGTTACTGTTTGTGTTGATGGGGTGCGGGTTATTTACGAGATATTGTCAAAAAAATTTTACCCCCATACCATGTTCAGAAATTTGTCAACGAACAATACATTCTAATGTTTTAACTTAGTTTCTAAGGAAGTGTGTTAACGTGTATGGGTCACAGCATATTTCAGCCTGCCTGTCTTCGACTGTTCTGCTTTGNCATTCTAATGTTTTAACTTAGTTTCTAAGGAAGTGTGTTAACGTGTATGGGTCACAGCATATTTCAGCCTGCCTGTCTTCGACTGTTCTGCTTTGTATCACCTCTAGCCGCCATTCAGCTTGCCCACTTCTTTTCTCTTTTTTCTTTCACCCTCTCTTCCACAGGCAAAAACAACAGCCATCCAGCTCTGTCCCTTTCTTTTCTTTCTCCCTCCTCCGACCTTTATTTTGTTTGTCTCGCTCTCTCTCTGGTTGAATGAGTCAGCCAGCAGTAGCTGTGTGTGTGTGACACCGCACGCACACATGCACCATACCATTGCCTGCTCAGCAACAGCCAGCCAAGCTGGCAGGCTACGCACGCCACACATNCGCACGCACACATGCACCATACCATTGCCTGCTCAGCAACAGCCAGCCAAGCTGGCAGGCTACGCACGCCACACATGTTCCGCAATTTAAACGCAGTGTTCAGGCATTTTGACATAAATACAAAAGTTTTATTTACGCGGAATACTGCGCTTTTGCTTCTTTTCAGCAGGCGGCGTGGCAACGATAACATTCAATGGCAAATTAATTAGTTTGACGTTGCCATAGTTTGCTGTTGCCGCACTAGCATGATGAGGCCCGGTAATATTTACTGAAATACAAAAATTCAGTGCTGCCTATACTTGAAATACTAATTATCCCTAATTTTTCATCAAAAACTTCTGGTGCGGTCTATACACGCCAAAATGTGGCACATGTACACTAACACGTTAGAACACTAAATTCTGAAAGTCGCACCGCTAAAACTAACGGCATGTGTCGCACATTGCCATTAGTCACTGTCACTTGTGTCATTATTNGCACATTGCCATTAGTCACTGTCACTTGTGTCATTATTGAGCATAGCTGTAGCTGTGCCACTTGGGCCGGCTGTCTCTTCATCGTGCTAGTCTGGTGTGAGCAACAAAAGACCTCTTACGAGCGCGGGAAAGTTATGGCACAACTTTGCGACATTTGATTTTTTTTTTTTTAATTAGTTCCGGATAAGGGGAGTTCCGTTTGAGGGAATTCCGGTTAATGGGTGCTCTACTGTATGTGAGAGTTTCAACTACAAGAATGAAATATGCTCGTACTTGTCGCTTTTGTCCAACATTTTGTAAGATAATGCCACATGAAAAATAGTTTTGTGTCATGTCTCCGGACACAATTAACCAGTTCATGCCAACTTTGACAACAAATACTCTGGTGCACCACATAAATTGACATGTTTTAAGTGGGTCAGAAGCTTTTTTTCAAAATGATAGCCATATAAACATTTTTAATTATAGTGCTGTATCTACAAAACCATGTAACAAAGTTCAACCAAACTTTGTTTACTGGCAGTAGCCTATATTACAACCATCAAATGTGTCTACACCGAGCTTCTTCTTTCATCATGTAAGATAGTGCTACTTTTATGTAATATCTCTGGAAACAATCAAGAAATTCCCACAAAATTTTGGCAAACTATTAGAACTATGATAGGCCATGTAAACTGATCTGTTTTAAGTGAATCAGACACTTATTTTCAATAGATAGCAATATAAATATTTTATTCTAACAAACAAGTTCATTTTATATTAGTCTTCATTAAGTTTACTTGCGTACATATGTATATGAAAATAGGCTAATTAGTTATATTGGTAAGTTCTTGTTTTCGTTTTGTGAAACTGATAAAATACTATTTAAGCCATGTGAAATTCCGTTATAATTTCCGAAATAAAGTGCATGTCTCTTTCATTGCTATAGTTTCTCTGTATTATAGACTAGATTGAATCAAATTATTATTAGGCATATGCCATTTAGTGTCAGTCTGCAACCAGCTATTTGAGTTTCATTAAACTGCAGTACCTTTTTTTCCTATTCTCATAAATTATGAATCTCTGTGGACTCGTACTAGGCATCAGTTTTATTACAAATGTATTTATTGGTGTACTATTCATCAGTTTTACTACAAATGTATTTATTGGTAATGGAATACTAATTAAAATTGAATGGTAGTTATAAAATTTGTGTAAGTTTGTCAGAATTACTGTAAAGACGTAGCNTGTAATAGTGGATTGTTTTGAAATGGGAATGCCTTTTTATGCTGGTACTTTTTTTTAATTTGTTAGACATGGATCTGAGGGTTTCTTCTCCTGGGAAATATAAACATTTTTTTCTAAAAGGTTACTGGTTTAAGCATATTTTTCATGTTATCTTGGTGTTAAAGCCTAGCCCGGTTTTCAATTATAAGGTTATTGGTAACCTAGAAATATATGTTAGATAGGTTATGTACTTAGTGGTGCAGTCTGGGTAAGAAATGTGGACAATAATTTTATAATACAGCAAACTCCCGATTATTTGTGTTAATTGGGAATGCAAAATGCCTGGATAATCAAATTATGGCAGAAAACCTTAATAAAACAAATAATGACTTTAAATTAGTTCCTAGTCTCAAAATAATTTTTAACACAAGCCTGAAAGTTAAATGATTAAAATTATATTGTACTAACTGTGAAAAAATATATTTTTATTGAGGAACATGAGCAATATAGCAGGCTAACAGAAAATAAAGCAAGTACACTTTATCAATATTATGTTTGGGTATTCACTTAGTCAAATCACTCATCCTGCCAGGGCTCCACAAATACATATTATTATAGCCTTAACGGATTTATACTTCACTATCAGCTTGTTTTAAATAGTTTTTTAAATTTGTATTTGTTCTTGTAAATTCCCAGCATAGTTTGCACACCAATATTCAAGTGATAGCTTTTGTGACGTTTCTACNTTTGTATTTGTTCTTGTAAATTCCCAGCATAGTTTGCACACCAATATTCAAGTGATAGCTTTTGTGACGTTTCTACCGTACCAAATCTTTCTACAATAACTTTTTCCACAACTGTCAAAACTTTTTTTTATTTCGTTTTTCAGAAACTTTTAATGTATGATTTACAGTATTAAAAGTTAACAGATTGTGAAATGAAAAGTTGACTGTTTACAAAAAAAAGAGCAGGATATGGTCGCATCAAAGTATGTCTTTTTTTACTAGTGTAAGGAATTTCTCAGAATAGTCACTAGATAGACATGAAAATATCTCCAAGTAAGTGATAGATAGAAGTGAAATTGTCACAGAGTAGGTGCTAGATAGATGTAGAAAGTCTTAGATTATATGCTATATAAAAGTGAAGAACAGGGAAAAAAAATATAGCAGCACAAATTTTTTTGGTGTAAAATCATGACTTCTTACGTTTTAATTTTTCCTGGTATATANTTTGTATTTGTTCTTGTAAATTCCCAGCATAGTTTGCACACCAATATTCAAGTGATAGCTTTTGTGACGTTTCTACGTACCAAATCTTTCTACAATAACTTTTTCTACAACTGTCAAAACTTTTTTTTATTTCGTTTTTCAGAAACTTTTAATGTGTGATTTACAGTATTAAAAGTTAACAGATTGTGAAATGAAAAGTTGACTGTTTACAAAAAAAAGAGCAGGATATGGTCGCATCAAAGTATGTCTTTTTTTACTAGTGTAAGGAATTTCTCAGAATAGTCACTAGATATACATGAAAATATCTCCAAGTAAGTGATAGATAGAAGTGAAATTGTCACAGAGTAGGTGCTAGATAGATGTAGAAAGTCTTAGATTATATGCTATATAAAAGTGAAGAACAGGAAAAAAAAATATAGCAGCACAAATTTTTTTGGTGTAAAATCATGACTTCTTACGTTTTAATTTTTCCTGGTATATATAATACATGAATAACATGAAAACAGAATAATCCACAACCAAATAATCAGTTGTTTTCTGTACTTCATGTCACAAACTTATACACACGACCCACAAAATATGTAAAATTACACTGCAGGACAATAAAAATGGTTTACACATAAGGATGCATCAGATGGTACTGAAAAATTATAGAGGTAGTGATACAGGTGAGTGTAATATACATGATCACAAAAACAGAAAAGCAGGACAATTACATATGGATCTGTCGTATGCCATCCTGTCATCTTCATTAGTGGTTGCACCCACTCGCACTGCGATACATGCTGGAAAATTGTCTGTCATAAAGTCCAGCAGATGCCGGATGATGCCCTGAGGCAGATGGGTCCATAATTGTTTGACAGTGTCTCCTAAATTCAGGATAATGTGGCACTATGGAAATTGTGTTTCAACTGGTCTTATACGTGCTTGATTGGGGACATGTCAGGGAAGTGGGCAGGCCTTGATAGTGTTTGGACATGATGGAGGCAGTCATGGGTGACCTGTGCCATGTGCTGTTGAGTGTTATCCTGCTGGAACATCAAACCTGAAATTCTGGCCAGAAATGGGAGCAGATAAGGGCATAGGATCTCCTCCACATTCCGTTGCGCTGTCATTGTTCATGTAATACAATGAGAGCAGATCAGCTGTATAGGCTATGGCTTCCCAGAACATAATGCCTGTTGTGGGGTAAGTAGGCTACTCTATTGTGAGATTGGGATTGTGGCATTCACCAGGGGCCCTCCACATCTGGGCATTATGATCATCAGTCTCCATAATGAAGCAGTACTTATCATGTAACGCACATCGCCAGTCTATAGTGTTCTACATTTATTTGATCTGGCACCACTGCAAACAGAGCAACCGCTGTTGCAGTGTTGATGGCAGCACATGTAATGAGCACTGGGATCACAGATTTGCCTCCATAAGGCATCGGGAAATGGTTCATGGGCACACAGGAGCCCCAATACTGCCCATTATTGTGGATTGGGTTGCCATGGTATCCCTCCATGCCTGGCGCACAATCTGTCAATCCTTTTGACTGGTAGTCAACCTCATCTGTCCTGAGCTGTCCTCCATGTGTGGGTGCTTTTACATATCCACTGCTCCCAACAGCATAGGAGAATATTGATTGAACAATTTTCATGGTAGGTTATATGGTGGACCACCCTGCTGTTTTTAGCTCAGTTATGAGTCCTCTCTCGAAAACTGTAATTTGCATAAAGCAATATCTTTGGTGTCTTCCCTGCATTTTTCTTCACTCTGTATCCTTGCTTGGTATCATCTGGTGTTTCTTGCATAAACATGGCTTTGCCTACATGCTAGTCTATGACCACTGGTTGGTGCTTGCAGCTTCACTTCCGGGTGTGTAGTTATATGCAAAGGCACCAACATGAGATTGTGTGCATATCAGCTTGTACTCTTGCTATTTACATTGTTTTGTGGTTGTACCATGGTTTCTTAGTGATGAACTGTTTTCATTATCCGGTAGTTTAATTATTACCACTCTGGTTCTCTGCAAATATAAGTTTTTTTAAGCTCTCAAATATATAAATAATTTAATGATTTCACATTTTTCTGATTACAATGTAAGTCTATATTACGAATTGCATGATAGTAGCATGCAAGACATCGGAATTAGTTTCATCTTGGGTGTGTAACGTACACCAAGAAAATCAGATAAAATATATCTCCTGTAGAACTTTACAGTGCCCTGTGAAGGATGGGGAAGGGGGAAACACTACTGAGTGGACTGTTACTGTGGACAGTGGAAAAGTAACACAGAAATTAATTTAAAGGGTTTTTTTTACATGTATCAGTACTTTATGAGTAAGAATATTTTATTTAGTAACTTAATTTAATTCTCATGTCTGAGTGTTGATTGAAGTATTTTTGGAAAAATGACAAAAGGCGAAAAAATGTATATCCTGTTTGATAAACACTAATTAAATAGTTTGAATAATATTAATTTATTCAAACCAGAACCTAGTAAAAAAGAATAACAAAGCTGTTTGAGCTGTCAATTTGCTACTATTATTATCTAATATGGCCATTACTGCGTGAAATAACAAATATCACTGAGCTGTGTCTCTTAATCTTGCTTGTTTTGTGTATTAAGTAGTATTTTGAGGAAAGAAATAGGATATCTGCACTATCACTGTTCGGTGGAATCAAAATTAGAGGGAGAAAGGAATGTGTTAATTGTTAATCTCCCTGAGTTAACACTGGCATTATGCCAAGTGGTATACAGCGAAGAAATCTATTTTTTTTTCACCAGTTGCCCCCATCCCTCAACCATGCCATGCCACCTTTCCCTTTCGTACAAAGGTACCCAGATGATATACTAGCTGGCCATGGCTTATGGCTCATCGCTCATTTTGGTTTTGGTAAAGGAGCGATGAGAAGTGAAACAGGACGGAAAAACATAACTGTTGCTCACTGAATGTNATTTTGGTTTTGGTAAAGGAGCGATGAGAAGTGAAACAGGACGGAAAAACATTACTGTTGCTCACTGAATGTCGCACGTCAATATTAAGTTTACTTATAGCTGACATAAAAATAATTTATAATGTAATTATTAAATATTTTTCAATGGAATGCAANCAATATTAAGTTTACTTATAGCTGACATAAAAATAATTTATAATGTAATTATTAAATATTTTTCAATGGAATGCAAGGCATTTGATCATCTTATGACACTACGCCACCGTATTTAAGTAAGGTAATCTGTTTTAACTTTTTTGACTTTTTTATGCTCCATTTATTGCAAACTTGAACGTAANACCGTATTTAAGTAAGGTAATCTGTTTTAACTTTTTTGACTTTTTTATGCTCCATTTATTGCAAACTTGAACGTAACTGTTCACAAAAGTTTTGTTAGAGATCAAGTTGCAAATAGAAATATAATATGAATAATGCATTCAGGAACTATGTTAAATACTATTAAATTTAATACCAGTTTAAGTGTGGTATAATTTTTGAACTGATAAAGTACTTTTCAAAGAAAATGTCCTCTAATTTTGTTTTAAAGTGTTATTAATTGCTTATTCTTTTTTTTTTTAAAAGGATACNTTTTCAAAGAAAATGTCCTCTAATTTTGTTTTAAAGTGTTATTAATTGCTTATTCTTTTTTTTTTTAAAAGGATACCATGGCTAAGAGGAATACAGTCATTGGAACACCATTCTGGATGGCTCCAGAGGTGATTCAAGAAATTGGTTATGATTGTGTGGCAGATATATGGAGTTTAGGTATTATTTAATTTTTTTTTTCATTTTAGTAAATGATGAACTTTTTTTTTCATAGATATAACAACTTCATTTTAATATTTATTACCTTAGTTACATGTAGTATGTAGTATTTGTAACATATTGGCAGAAGTAATTTATAGTGTAATTTCTTGTAAAGTTAGCATTTAACAGTAACCTGACACCTTGTCTCTATTATTTCTCTTTCCCTAACCCAGACCTGTAATTGTTAGCTGTAATTTGGTTTTTATTATTATATCCCAGCCATGCACTCAATCAGTACAATCCACGAACCCTTGGGTACAGACGACTTAGATATACAGACTGTTGTGTGTAATACAAAATTTTGTGTTGCCCTGGTGTTGACTGCCAGAAGCTCGATATGCAGGCACTACAGGCTCCAGGTTGTGTCAACAGGATTGTAACGGTCCCGGGCATTACTCACTGCAGACTACCTGAGTTGCCTGTCGCCCAGGACCAGGTTGAGAATATACTGCACACTTTTGCCTGAATGCTCGCTTGCTGATATTTACATGAAAAACACTCGTCTAGTTAAATTCACATTATTTAACCAGAGAAAGAATTTTATACTTTTAAAACTTTATTTTGTAAATACTTTCATAAAATGGAATATAATGTTCCCTGTTTTAGTGTACGTACCACATTTCCCACCTTAACAGTTTACAATTTTTAGATGATTTCATAGATGAACAGAATCACCTCTAAGTTTTCACGCCAGGGTTTATTGAGTCAGTTGTAGCAAACACTGTGTTGTAGCATGCGGTTATAATTACATATACTACCAAAAGCGATGTTCATTTATGAGTTCATAATCACACNACACTGTGTTGTAGCATGCGGTTATAATTACATATACTACCAAAAGCGATGTTCATTTATGAGTTCATAATCACACGGTTAGTTTTATAGCACAATTTTCTTTGACAAATATTAACCATACACTTTTTTTTCTATTTCTCAATTTAACAACTTAAGCTTTGAACTGTGGAAAAATTAAAATAAACTGTTTTCAGTTATTTTTAGCCTTATTGATTTACACTATGATGTACCNGCTTTGAACTGTGGAAAAATTAAAATAAACTGTTTTCAGTTATTTTTAGCCTTATTGATTTACACTATGATGTACCTGGCAACAAAACTGAGGCAGTTAAGAAATTTTATTTTTAAGGAAGGTTGTTTGACAACCAAAGCCTCAATCTATAACCAAAACCTCAATCCAACAATGCTTATTAATTAATTTATATTTATTACGTTCTGCTCATCCTATTGGGAGCTGATTTGCCCCATGATACAGAATAGTGATGTGTTTACAATTAATATTACAAATTACAGTTGTTATAAAATCAATAAAAAAAATTATTTTATAAGAATGCATACTGTATTATATTCCTGAGTTTAGTTATATACAACAAAAAGTATAAAATACAAATTGACAAATTATGTAACGTATCTAATATATCTATATAACGTTTGAATAACTGAGGTTAAAATACACCGAGTTCACAAAAGTCATGGGATAGCAATATGCAAATATACAGTACCGTCATCATAGCGCATGTTTTATATATTTACACGTCTGCATTGGTTGGGCTTTCATTTGTAGTCAAGTGATTGATGTAAAAAGGTTTCTGACGTGATTATAGCCGCATGACGGGAATTAATATACTTTGAACGCGGAATGGTAGTTGGAGCTAGACGCATTGGACATTCAGTTTCGGAAATGGTTAGGGAATTCAACATTCCGAGATCCACAGTGTCAAGAGTGTGCCGTGAATACCTAATTTCAGGCATAATCTCCCACCATGGACAATGCAGTGGCCGACCGCCTGCACTTAATGACCGAGACCAACGACGTGTGCGCAGAATGGTCAGTGTTAACAGACAAGCAACACTGCATGAAATAACCACAGGAATCAATGTGGGACGTATGACAGACGTGTCCGTTAGGACAGTGCGGCAAACTTTGGCTGTACTGGGCTATGCCAGAAGAAGACCGACTCGAGTGCCTTTACTAACAGCATGACATCGCCTGCAGCGCCTCTTCTGGGCTCGTGACCATATCGGTTGGACCCTAGACGACTCAAAAATCGTGGCTTGGTCAGATGAGTCCCGATTTCAGTTGGTAAGAGCTGATGGTAGGGTTCGATTGTGGCGCAGACCCCACGAATCCATGGACCCAAGTTGTCAACAAGGAACTGTGCAAGCTGCTGGTGGCTCCATAATGGTGTGGGCGGTTTTTACATGAAATGGACTGGGTCCTCTGGTCCAACTGAACCAACCATTGACACCTTTCCCAATACAAGTCGATCTTGGAGACCACTTGCAGCCATTCAGGGACTTCATGTACCCAAACAACGATGGGATTTGTATGGATGACAATGTGCCATGTCACCAGGCCACAACTGTTTGTGATTGGTTTGAAGAACATTCTGGACAATTCCAGCGAATGATTTGGCCACCAAAATCGCCCGACATGAATCCCANTGATTGGTTTGAAGAACATTCTGGACAATTCCAGCGAATGATTTGGCCACCAAAATCGCCCGACATGAATCCCATCAAAAATTTATGGGACATAATCGAGAAGTCAGTTTGTACACAAACTCCTGCACCGGCAACACTTTCGCAATTATGGATGTCTATAGAGGCAGCATGGCTCAATATTTCTGCCGGGTACTTCCAACGACTTGTTGAGTCCATGCCACGTGGAGTTGTTGCACTTCGCCGTGCAAAAGGAGGTCCGACACAATATTAGGAGGTATCCCATGACTTTTGTCGCCTCAGTGTATTACATACATATACATACATTTATTTCAAGAAATACACAAAGATAAAAGCAAGGAAAATGTTAAAAATTTAACAAAAGAATGTTGCTATAACCAAGTAAATTATATACACACTGAAGATATGTTAAGTTCTCTACAAATAATGTTCATTTTAAAAAGTCCAGATACAGATTTTGTGAATAAAAGAATTCTCCATTTGCATTGGCTATTTACAATCCAAATTTAGACCATAAAGACATTCACTTTGAGACGTAGCTATTATTTGGTTCACTTTAAAAGTAACAGTAAACGTTTCAAAGAAAAGTTTAAGCCGTNTTCACTTTGAGACGTAGCTATTATTTGGTTCACTTTAAAAGTAACAGTAAACGTTTCAAAGAAAAGTTTAAGCCGTATTTACATAATTGAATATTCTATTATTTTTTTCTTTTTAATTCTACAGTTATATAAATTATAAACGTTTTATCATTCATGCTTACTATCTAAAGCAATGCAGCACATCATTACAGGATGATACTGACCATACAGAAAAATTATGTTATTTTACTTCATAATATTGACATATAATGTTGCATACCCTAATTTTAGTTTAGATTTATTTAACAAAATTGCATATTCTTTCACAGGGCATNCCCTAATTTTAGTTTAGATTTATTTAACAAAATTGCATATTCTTTCACAGGGCATAAATAAATAATGTTTAATTTTTCTTTTCACAAACTTAACATTGCCCCATAATTCCATTGTTTCTTTTATGGTTTTAATCTTAGATTTAAAAAAAATTGCATTTGCAAAATGTTTACAAGTCCGACATTGCCTAACTTAGTCCACAACATTGCACAGGGCATAGTGTGAATGTAACAGAGGCGTCAACAGACATAAATACTATTCAGTGGTTTTTCTTTTTCCATTATTATTTATAGTTTATAATCTAAAATTATGTTGCTGGAATTGTATAGTATTACAAATCCTGTACGGATTACAATTTAAGCTTGTCCAGCAATTTGTCAGCACACAGTGTATGGGCAGAATGTTATTTTTGAAGCCCGGTAAAGACATTTACTGGAAAACAGCTCATAATATTTTTTAATGTTTGCAGTTAACATAAAATTGTCCTGTGATTGTTCTTTTCTGTTGTGATTTTCTATCCTTGATTGAAAAATAGTTTGGCAGAATTTTTTAAAGTCCTGCATGACTTCACTTGATCTGAAACAAATTCACTTCTAAGCCAGAATATTAATTACTTTGCAAAATTTACTTTATTTTAACGCTTGAAATGAAATATAACTGAAAATGTGTATGTACATTCATTATAAAACTCTAAACAATATTTCACATTTTTAAGAAGCTATATGAAAAATCATGTACCCGTTCACACTTCTAACTGAAACAGGCCTACATACATGGCCAAAGCTATGATTATCATCCAGTACCAGTCTGTTTATGACAGAAAATTGTTGTTCTTTTGTTTCTATGCCTAACCAAATGAATCCAACAAATTTATTGTAATTTTAGCCCAGTCTGACGGATGTTCAGTAGCGTCAAATAAGGTAGCATCAAGTGGATGATTTAGTGGAAATCTGAGATGTGACAGGCCA
This sequence comes from Clitarchus hookeri, assembly GCA_002778355.1. Classification (NCBI taxonomy): domain Eukaryota; kingdom Metazoa; phylum Arthropoda; class Insecta; order Phasmatodea; family Phasmatidae; genus Clitarchus; species Clitarchus hookeri. Next base: position 957,200 of record NQII01000954.1, on the reverse strand, counting down.
TACATATAGTAGTACAGTTACTCCCAAAATCCTAACCAGCACTTCAATATATTCAGTATACTGTTCAATGATTAATGCAGTTCTTTTCCCTGGAAATTAGGTGGGATAATGTAAAAATTTGCAGTATGCTATTTCCTTTTACCAAAATTCTATTGTGCCACTAAAACAATGTTGTAGTGAGATGGCACTGATGTTATTGCAAAACATGGTCACACATTACCAAAGATGTTTGTAGGTTTTATAAAGAAATACTCCGGATCACTTGAATGAACTATTTATTAGTTTTAAGAAAGAACAATATAATTTCAACAAGGCACATAGCGCCATGACACTCCAACGGTAGCTTGATAGCTAATCATTTGTTTACAGTGTTGCCATCTTAAAAATATAACAAACTTTTAATATTGCATTGTATATTATATTACAACACCCACCCTCAATGCAATATTTACCTAAATTTTACACAAATAAATTTACATGGTTACTCCACACTGATTAGTGAATTTAAAAATTAACTCTTTGTTTAGGGCTTTTGTAAACATATCAGCTAACTGTTCTTCAGTTTTTACATATTTCAGACACACTGTACCTTTTATTATTAGTTCTTTAATATAGTGAAATCTAATATCGATATGTTTTAACCGCTTAACACTACTTGTATTTGCAACCGATATTGCGGACTGGTTGTCACAAAAAATTGTAGTCGGGTCAACAATTTTTACCCTAAAATCATTTAACAAATTTTGTAACCAACATGCTTCACTAGCTGCCATACTAATTGCTATGTATTCAGACTCAGTTGATGAGAGACTTACAGAGCATTGCTTCTTCGAACACCATGAAATCAAACAATTTGAATACATGAAACAATAGCCAGTGGTAGATTTTCTATCTCTGAGATCTCCTGCCCAATCAGCATCGCAGTAACCCACTAGCGATTTATCATTACATTTATAAACCAATTTATAATCAATAGTATGTTTTACATATCTTAATACCCTTTTTAAAGCCGTTAACAGTACATCGTTTGCATTGTTTTGGTATCGGCTTAATATAGAAACAGCTACACACAGATCTGGTCTTGTGCCTGAGACAGCATACATTAAGCATCCTATCATTTGTCTACATACATTTTCAATATTTTGATCTGTTTGGCACTCCTTATTTTCAAACATTTTAGCATTAAAATTTTGGTCCATGGGGGTTGACATTGGCTTACAGTTTTCCATTTTGAATTTCCTCAATACATTTTCTAAATAGCTTTTCTGACTTAATTTGGTTACACCACTTTCTAAGTTTTGTTTGACATTTATTCCAAGAAAATCAGATACTAAACCCAAATCTTTCATTTTAAATTCTTTCTGTAACATTAGTTTGACATCAGAAATTTGGTTCTCATTTGTGCCAAAAATTAACAAATCGTCAACGTATATTAGAATATACATTTGATCTTTATCATTGCACTTTGAATAAAGACATGAGTCACACTGTGACCTCACAAAGCCTCCTCTAGTTAAAACTGAGTTGAACTTTTCATTCCAATATTTGGGTGATTTTTTTAGACCATACAAAGATTTGTTTAACTTGACAATATTTTTATCATCAAAATATGCCCCATCTGGTAAATGAATAAAAATTTCTTCATCAATTTCCCCGTATAAAAACGCCCCAGTTACATCCATTTGGTAAATAGGTAAGTTACGCTCGGTTGCTATGGCTGTGAATAATCTGAAAGTTGACAATTTAGCCACAGGTGCATAAATCTCATTTAAATTCAAGTCATCATTTTGTTCAAAACCCCTAGCTACCAACCTAGCTTTATACTGTATATCATTACCAGTTTTCTTTATCTTAAAAACCCACTTACTGCTTACAGTCTTTTCATTTACAGAAGTATCGCACACCTCCCATGTATTGTTTTCATTTAGAGTCTGTAATTCCCTACTTATAGCTTCTTTCCACTTACTTGCATCTTCTCTTCTCATTGCCTCTTCGTACGTCTTTGGCTCCTCATCCATCGAATAAATATTGTTACACTTGTAGAACGACGTTTGGTTTCTCGCTCGTTTGCTTCTCCGCTGATCTTGGTGAGTATCTGGTGAACTTTGTAGTGCATCGTCAGCTTCTGAGGAGATGGTGACTTCAGTTTCTGTTTCTTTACCACTGTAACATGGTTCATAATCACTACCTTCGGTCTCGACTTGACTTTCTGACGGTCTCCGTTCTTGTTCACAGCTCAGTTCTTCATCAACATCCCTCCCATTTGTATCTGGTACGCTTATGGTTTCTTCTGACACCAAATTTTCCACTTCACACGTTACCAACTGCTGTTTTTCTTGTGTCTTTTCTTGCTCTATACACACAATGTCCCGTTTTACTTCTACAGTGTTCCTGTGTGGGAAAAATATTCTGTACCCTTTTACGTCTTCTCCGTAACCAACTACTATTCCTTTTTCTCCTTTAGAGTCCCACTTTTTCCTTTTTTCTTGAGGGACATGGACAACCACAGGTGAACCGAATATTTTTAATGTTTGAATATCAAAAGTTTTCTTTGTCCACAGTTCGTATGGAGTTTTATCAACTTCAGTGCTCTTCCCAGTTCTATTTAACACATACGCTGCCGTGTTAATTGCTTCCGCCCACAATGACTTAGGCAGATTTTTAGCGCATAGCATGGTTCTAGCAGATTCAATAAGTGTTCTATTTTCTCTCTCTGCCTTGCCGTTTTGTTCAGGTGTGTAAGGGACTGTGCGTTGATGTATTATTCCCCGGTTGAGAAACAATCCTTCCACCTCCTTATTTACAAACTCGAGTCCATTATCGCTTCTGAAATACTTCACTTTATTTCCAGTTTCATTTTCCGCTCTGTTTATAAATTTCTCGATGCATTTTTTCACTTCATGTTTTCCTTTGACGAAGTAAACATTTCTATATTTTGAATAGTCGTCTTTAAGCACCACAAAATACCTCGAACCTCCCACAGATGTTTCCTCCATGGGGCCACAGGTATCGGCATGAATTAACTCACACGTCCTCGTTGTTTTACTATCGCTGTTAGAAAAAGGTAAACGATGAATTTTCCCTTCTAAACAACTTTCGCATTTCCCAACACAGCTATCGTTTACGTTAACATCATTGTTTTTCAGAACATTTTTCACGTACATCATGTTTTGATGAACAAGTTTTTCATGCCACTCATTTATGTCCGACTTGACTTGTGCAGTACCTGCTACCCCGCATTTATAGCGAAAGTTCAGGTAATACATATTTCCAGCTCGTTCCGCGATTGCCAACAACTTATTTTTCTTGTAAAATTTGCATAAGTTTTCATCTGTCATCATGACATAACCTCTTGCAGTGACGCATTGCACAGAGAATAAATTTGTTTTTAAATCAGGCACGTACAACACGTTGTCTATGGTTGTGTCAATCCATTCTTTGCCATTTGAGACTTGTACCGCCATCTGTCTGTGCCCTTGTGCACTTATTTGCGTTCCGTCACCCAAGTTTACGAATTTATTTGGTACTATCGTGAATAAGGTAAACAACTCATGTTTGCAACACATATGTTCATTTGCGCCAGAATCAATTAACCACTCTGTTTCTTGATATTGTTTTTCGAACGAGTTTGACACCACAAACGCATTGCTATCCTTGTTTTTCTTGAAGCGGCGCTGATTCTTGTTATGGCCGGATTTATTACAATAAAAACATTTATTGTCCCAACGGTTATTACGACTGTCTCGATTTACCATTGAATTATTGTTACTTCTGCATTCACTTGCATAATGTCCAATCTTATTGCACTTGAAACATTTAATATTTCTCTTGTCCGTTTTTTTAGCGACGAAAGCTGAAGACTGCGCTGCTCCTCCTTTCTCATGTAATCTTTCTTCCTCGACTAATAATCTAGCTACCAGGTTTTCATAAGTTTGTTTATCATCCGGTGCCGACTCCCAAGCTGATACAAAATGTTTATAGCCGTCGGGCAGTGACATTAACACTTTTGTTATGACCAATTTATCCGAGATTTCTTCACCCATCTGTTTTAACTGATTCTGCATTTCTTGAATTTTCGACAGGAAAACAGACATTTCTGTACCTTCTTCATACTTATATTGAAAGAATCGCTGTTGTATTATGTGAATATTTGTTTCACTTCTCTGTTCATATACACTTAGTAATTTTCGCCACATCTCCGCAGCAGTAGTGCATGTGATAATATGCAGCATCACGTCTTCTGACATTCTCGTGACCAGTAAGGTTTGAGCTTTCGCATCCACACTTTCCCAGGCTGGTCTCTCCGTAACAACCTCTGGCTTCAAGGTGCGACCTTCGACCACATCATATAAACCTTGACCTCGCAGTAAAACTGACGTTTGGAATTTCCAGATGTTCCAGTTCTTGGCGCCTTCCAGTTTAATAACTGTACTTTGATGTGCCATGCCATCCATCTTGCTCTTCCTTCCTTCCTGCAAAAAACCTTCTTTCCTTGTCCGTTCTGAACAAGTTTTCCTTCTCGTCACGCCACCGCTTGGTCGTACTAACCTCAAACGACACTTCTTACGTCGACGATATTAAACAACTGTTGTTGCAGTATTTACGTGCACTATTTTACTTCAACCATACAAGATTAGGTGTCTGGGCCCATAACCTGTAGGTTTTATAAAGAAATACTCCGGATCACTTGAATAAACTATTTATTAGTTTTAAGAAAGAACAATATAATTTAAACAAGGCACATAGCGCCATGACACAACAACGGTAGCTTGATAGCTAATAATTTGTTTACAGTATTGCCGTCTTAACAATATAAAAACTTTTAATATTGCATTGTATTTTATATTACAACAATGTTATATTAAAATTGCTTATAAAGGACAATATTATAGTTGGACTTACTGCAGTTTTANCGTCTTAACAATATAAAAACTTTTAATATTGCATTATATTTTATATTACAACAATGTTATATTAAAATTGCTTATAAAGGACAATATTATAGTTGGACTTACTGCAGTTTTATTAACCTATTGTGTATCCTGTGTACAATATGTGAATGAGATTGCATCAACAATTCCCACCTCTCCGCTTCTTTTTTTTTTTCCATCTTTTTTAATTTGTGAACTAAAAATTGTTCCAGCAATACTAGTATAATAATTTGGTTGAGTCATGGTTAAGGGGACAGGAAACAAGGCACCAGGCACAGACTGGCCGCCATGTTGTAATGTTACACAGTCACCATATTGGATCTGGGTGACCTTGACCTTGCACCCATGTTCTTGACCCCATGATCTTGAGTGACCTTGAACCCCAAATAACCCCCAAAAAATTCCAAAAGGTTTGTAAAAAATATATTTAAAATTTAAAAAAAAATTTAGGAAATTTTTTTTAAAATGTTGATAAAATTAGTAAAAAGCATTTTCAGTCTTGCACGCAAGAGATCTGGAGTTTGAAACAAAGATGGTAGCACACACATCCTCCTGGCACGAAGAGAAGCAGATGACTATAACCCTCCACTTTTATTGTATTAGCAATTTAATTGTCCCCACTTCCCCCCTTCATCTATCAGACATTTTACTGGGTTTACATCACACACAACCACCTTCTCTCACGCTTCTCTCAATATTTGCTCAGACCTTTGTTACATGCACCCCTCCCTTCTCCCAGCCTTCCGCAAGATGATGCCCTCACCACTCTCTAATCAATTTAGCCAGATTCAATTAGGTAATTATTCTCTTACCCTTACACCCCACCACTATATTAAATTATCTATCTAGTAAACCTCCCATCCACTCAACTACCCCCTCCAATGAATCATGGCCATACATCAATCCCCCTTATTATTCTAATTCCCTCAAAACCTCACACCCTTATCACACTCCCACCATCACACTATAGCTCAACTCCTACCACTACCACTAAGCTGGTGATTTCACAATGACATACATTGCTCTCTCATTATGGTTGTTAGTCACATGATATCTCGTCCTCTGCACATAATTAATGTAGCCAAAGGTGCACCACATCACAATTCTTTGTCTGATGTGAGAGGTGATAGATTGCACTCTCTTCCCTAATGTTTCCAGGATTCAGTCTGGTAAGTTACTTTTTTAAGTTCATCTTTTCCATCAAATTCTACAGGGTATTATCGAACTTACTCGTAATTAATTACACATACATTTCCCCACCAAAGTGAAAACTCTGCCTAAAATTATGAATACCAGTTGGGACCAGCGAGTAATTGGAGTGTAGGTGTAAAAATGAAGTGTTCGTTAATGGTATGCCTACAACTAACATCCCAACTTTGTCTTAGGTGGTATCATAGTTGACTGCAGCTGGACTGCCTACATTGTCATTGATGCTATTCACAAACCATTAGGGTTGGGCCCTTGAAACTTGGAATGTACAATGCCAGCATAATCGGAATGATCTCGATATATCTGACTATGGTCTAGGCCTATTATATGCCTATTCGACCAATATTTTCCAATAATTGGCGATAGAGTAACATTCAAACAGACCAACCTACCACATCAAATGGCCATGCCAAATGACTATATGAACCGGTCATACTAGCTATATTAATCATATAAGCAATCAATATTAGCTAACAAAATTTGAACAATACATACCAGCTAACCACACCAGCAAAACTGACTAACCAGCCATACCAAATGACCATTCCAGCCAACCAGTCTAACTAATTTCGAGATCAGAAAACCATAATCACTGTTCATGCCTACCAGCCGACTAGTCCAACAGTCTGACCATTACTAGCAGACCATATCAAAGGACCATAAAAGTATACCAGGACAACAAACTAACCAGATGAGCCAATGACTGAAATTCCACCCAAGACTAACTACACCCAAGACTGCCTCCATCCAAGACTGCCTCCACCCATGACTGCCTCCACCCATGACTGAGTCCACCCAAGATTAATTATATCTTAGACTGCCTCCTGCCAAACTGATTAGAACAATGGACAAGACCATCCATTTATATCAACAGACGATGATGACCAATCTCAGAAAAGCCACCTAATACAAATCTTATTGCTAAACCATTTGCAAAAAAAATATTCAAAAAAGAAACCTCACGAACGAAACCTCAATAAACAAACCTCAAAAAATGAAACTTCAAATAATGAAACCCACAAAAAAAGAAACATAAAATATACCTCAATAAACAAAACCTCATAAAAAAAATTTCATTAAAGAAACGTCAAAAATGAAACCTTAGAAACAAAACCTGAAAATTGAAATCTCTTAAACAAAACCTCAAAAAAGAAACCTTAAAAAAACAAATCTCAAAATGAAACTTTAGAATAAAACCTCAGAAAAGATACCTCAAAAAATGAAACCTCAAGAAACAAAGAAACCTCAAATAAAACCTTAAATTGAAAATTAAAACAAAACTTGAGAGAAATCAGTTGAATTTAACTGGTTTTAGATAGGCGTAATNAGAAACAAAGAAACCTCAAATAAAACCTTAAATTGAAAATTAAAACAAAACTTGAGAGAAATCAGTTGAATTTAACTGGTTTTAGATAGGCGTAATGTTTGGATTGAACCACACTCCTTGTTATGTACTTGCTCACAGAAATGTTACTTAAGATGGGTGGTGGGGTTTCACAGTTTGGCAGTAAATTCTTAGTTTATTTTATTGATGATAATGCACCTCTTTAATAAGTTGATGGAATTTTATCTATTGCAACATAAATTATAGGGTTTTTACTTTGTTTTTTCACTTTTACAAGAAAACACACTGTCTGAAACAACTTTTTAAAAAATACTTATATATGACACAAAACAAGTATTATACGAATACTTTATGAATTTAATTTTTTATTATGTGCTGAAAGTCATGCTGCCATTGAAGGAACTATATTTAAATTAATTTTTAATGTGTAAAGCATTTTTTGACTAGTTTACAAAATACTCCATTTTTAAGATATGACATACAAATTTCAATAATTTTTTTGATACACTGGTTAAGTCGAGTTTACGCTTCAATTTTGGCCCTTGTTAATTAGTACGAGTAGTATTCTCTAAGATTCATTTGAAATACTCTGGGCACTTGCGGCAAAGCGCGCCTCATGTTGAGAAACCAGCCAACAGAGAGCACACAGTGCGCTGTCAGCGGCCAGTCTGTCCTCCGGCGAGCCGCTTGTGAAGACTCCGTACGTGCAGTATAGCCGTATCCGTACGTGAGGTGTGAAAACGTGTTGCTAATAAAAACTATAATTAGTAAAAGGAAAACTTTTTACCACATTAAATATGAAAATGCCTTAGCGAACATTTTATTTTGGCGAAGAAGAAAAGAAGGCTCTTTGTCACAAGGTAAAACAAGGATGATGCAACAAACCAAAGTAAACAAAGCCCAAAATTCTCTGCAGTAAGTAAATGAAAACAGTCTTTGCATTAGTTGCAACATTAGTATTTATTATAATGAATCCAAATCAATATAAAAATTAAGTTTTTTTTATTCCAGTCGAAAGGAAATCACTAATGTACATTTATTAATTTCATTTCAATTTTACATCAATAGTTTAGTTTAAAAAATCTGTCAGTGCAAAATAATATTAACGGGAAAAATGCCTCGTTTGAAAAAATACCTGTCATTTAAACTAATTCTTTTCTTAATTTTAATTTCTCTTTTGTTATTAATTATATAAATTGCAGTGAACGTGTTTTCATTAATAATAAGATNATTTTCTTAATTTTAATTTCTCTTTTGTTATTAATTATATAAATTGCAGTGAACGTGTTTTCATTAATAATAAGATAGTTATATTTGTGCCTGTGTGAGTGACGGCATTTGCATAAGCGCGCGTGTGTACATTAGAGACCAGATCATAGGCAAGTGAAGATGTAAACAAAACATTTTTATCAATAAATGTATAAAATACTATAATACTATAGTATAAAATACCCACAAGTAATATATACAGTTAGAACATTATGACAAACAACAGTTTGCAGATAGTTACAATACTTCAAAAAAACAAATTCTTAAGCATCAGTTCAACTAAGTGAATAACTTATTTATTGTATAACTATAGTAAAGCATTTTCCATTGAAAACTGAAGCATAAAAATTTACTAGCGCAGTGACCCCAAACTACACATAGTATTTTGCGCATTCAAACGTGACTTAATTTCATTGCAACATAAATGCAAAATAATCATCGTAATGAAAATTAAATATTAAAACAAACCCGTTGTCTTTTTTTTTATAACTTTTGCAGCGCCCTGCACTGTTCCGCAAATAGAGTGCACAATTTGTTTGTCTTGTTTGCATGTTACCTACATTTCTGTACATGTGACCACCAGTAATTTGTATACAATGGAATGGTTGATTTGGATACGGGTATATCTCCAAAAAAACTTTACAAGAGAAATATTTTTGTTTCCCAGTTGCCAATAATATAATAATTTAAAAAATGCCATTACTTCAGAAATATTAGTTATTGTAAGAACAAGGCATATAATATTAAAATAACATCGATCAAACACATTTTATAAAAAGAAATTTAAAACCACGGCAAACTAATTTTTTCCAATATAATGAGTCCTTACGCAGTTCAACGCTTCAATTAATTGCAAACATTAGATGTGTCTACACATTGCCACTTTTGTCGTCCATTTTGTAAGATAGTGCCACACAAATAAATAACATTTTTATGTAATATCTCGGGGAAACAATTGATCAATTCATACCAAATATTGCAAATGTGTAGTACTGCAGTATGTTAACTGATATGTTTTAGGTATGTCAGCCACTTATTTTCAAAATGGCAGCCATGTGGCTATTTTACTTTTATATGTTAAATCATTGAAGCCATGCAATTAATTCCAGTTAAACTTTCTATGCTAGCTGTATATATTATAATCATCAAATGTGTCCACTCAAAATCTATTTTGTCTGCCATTTTGTAAAATGGTATCATGACAAATAAAATTTTGCTATATATCTGAAAAACAACCAATTTCTACCAATTTTGGCAAATAAGTATCATTATGGTAGACTATGTAAACACATAAATTTTGAGAGGGTCAGATACACACATTTTCAAAATGATACCCATGTAAAAAATTTTAGATCAGACTTTATCTGCGAAACTACAATTTCAACTTAACTTTGTATGCTGATAGTATCTATTATATTCATAAAAATTGTTTACGNTTTATCTGCGAAACTACAATTTCAACTTAACTTTGTATGCTGATAGTATCTATTATATTCATAAAAATTGTTTACGCAATGCCTCATTTCTCTGCCATTTTGTAATATAGCCCCATATGAAATAATATCATTTTTATTCATATCTTGGAAAACAATCAGCCGATTTTGGAAAACAATCAGCCAATTTCTTTCAAATTTGGCGAAGAAGTTGTACTTTGGTAGGCCATATTCATTTATGTGTTTTAAGTGTGCAAGTCTCTCATTTTCCGAATGGCACCTATACAAACATTTTAGCTTAGTGTCCTATATCTACGAAACTATGTTACAGATTTACAATCAACTTTGTATATTGTGTTTATGGCAATCATGGATTGTGCTAATACATAAAGTTTTTTCCCTCCATTTATGAAGATCATCACATGAACAATGAAGGTTTTATGCCATATCTCGAGGACCCATCAACCAATTCATACAAAAATTTCACAAAATGTTGTACAGTAGTGTATGTAAATTAACATGTGTTATGTGCAGTAGGCATGTTTTAATGGGGTTTATATTAATAACTTAGATTAATTTCTTATATCCATAAAACATTTAGACCAAATTCAACCAAATTTTGTACGCAAACAGTATTAATTAGAAATATCATTTATGCATACAGAGATCCTCTTTTGATAGATTACTTGCGAAATTGTGTCAAGTAATTAAATGAACATTTTGCCATATTTTCGGGACAATTCAACTAATCTCCACGAAATTTTGCACAACTACAAAAGGCCATGTAAAGTTAGATTATTTGTTAGGGTCAGACACTGATTTTAAAAATGGTGGCCATGTATATTATAATAATTAAATTTAATTCAACAAACCTTTTTATGCTGACAGTAGCTATGATATGTACAACTATGGTTCAAGTATGTCTGACACTTTTTTCAAAATGATGGCCATCTGGTTATTTTAACATAGTATGCTATATCTTCAAAACAATTTAATCAATTCCACCTTAAGTTTGTATGCTGGAAGTATATATAACCATTTTCATATGTGTGTACATGGAGCCTCCTTTGTCCTCTCGGCTCTCAAGACCTCACTATTAAGAATCACCCAAATCTCTTCACTCACTCCTTTGTCCTTCATTTTGTCAGATAGTGCCACACGAATAAATATTTTTTTTATATGTCTTGAAACAATTGATTGATTCCTACCAAATATGGCAAACAAGTAGTATTGCAGTAGGTAATGTTAACTGACATGTTTTAGTTATGTCAGACACTTATTTTCAAAATGGTGGCTATATAGCTATTTTATTTTTATATTTTAAATCATCAAAATCATGTAATTAATTCCAATGAAATGTTCTATGCTGACTATATATATTACAACCATCAAATTTGTTCACTCAAAATCTATTTTGCCTGCCATTTTGTGAAATGGTATCATGACAAATTAAAATTTCTCTATATCTCCGAAAAACAACCGATTTCTACAAAATTTGGCAAATAATTAGCACTATAGTAGGCCATGTAAACTCATAAATTTTGAGAGGGTCACACACACACATTTTCAAAATGATGCCAGTGTAAAAAATTTTTAGCTCAGACTTTATCTGTGAAACTACAAAACAAATNTAATAAATTTTGAGAGGGTCACACACACACATTTTCAAAATGATGCCAGTGTAAAAAATTTTTAGCTCAGACTTTATCTGCGAAACTACAAAACAAATTTCAACTTAACTTTGTATGCTGATAGTATCAATTATATCCATAAAAATTGTCTATGCAATGCCTCATTTCTCTGCCATTTTGGAAGATAGCTTCACATGAAATAATACAGTATTTATGCAGTATCTCTGGAAGCAATCAACCAGTTTCTTCCAAATTTGGCGAAAAAGTTGTACTGTGATAGACCATATGAATTTATATGTTTTAAGTGTGTCTCTGATTTTTTTAATGGCATCTATGTTAACATTTTGGCTTAGTGTGCTATATCTACAAAACTATGTAACAGATTTAAATGTAACTTTGTATATTTTATCTATGACAATCATAGATTGTGCTAATACATAAACTTTTTGTCCTCCATTTATGAAGATCGCCACATGAACATTGGAGGTTTTATGCCATATCTCGAGGATCAATCAACTGTCTCATACCAAAATTTCACACAAGTATTGCTATAGTAGGATATGTAAATTTACATGTGTTTTGTACAGCAAGCATGTTTTAAAGGGGTTTATGTAAATACTTTAGATTAATTTTTTATATCTATAAAGCATTTCAACAAATTTCAACAAAATTTAGTATGCATACAGAGATTATCTTTTGCCGGATTTTTGCAAAGTAGTGTCAGGTAAGTAAAATGAACATTTTGACATATTTCTGGAATAATTCAACTAATTTTCACAAAATTTTGCATTTCTGCAGAATGCCATGTAAAGTTACATTTTTTACTAGGGTCAGACACTGATTTTCAAAATGGTGGCCATATAAATATTTTGATATATTTGGTATATCTATTTAACAATTTAACCAAATTCAACCAAACTTTATGTTGACAGTATCTATTAGACGCACAGTATAAAGAACATTTCTTTAGGCAGTTTTGTAAGATAGCACCGATTAAGAAAATGAAGTTTTTATTCCTTTTCTCGGGTACCAATAAACCATTTTTCACACAAGTAGCATTATGGTAGGCCATGTAAACTTATGTGTTTTTAGTGGCTCAGGCACTTATTTTCAAACTGATGGCCTTGTAAATATTTCAGGTTAGTGAACCTTATCATTCCAAACATAAGACTGATTACATCCGAAGTTAATGCTCCAAATCCTACCTCTGTGATGCAGTTGATTGCATGCTAACTTAATTTTACAAGTTTTTCTTAATTTGAATCCCAGGTAAGTCATTCACGTATTTTAATTATCTTGGTACTGTTTCAAATGTTTTTCAGATTTCATCTTTAATGATTTTGCTGCCAAAGAGACATCAATGGTTACCTGCCATCTAAGCTTTTAAGAATTTCACTAAAATTTATTTGCACCCATGTAGAGGAAAGTAGGCTCATTAGTTACAAGTAACTTTGTTTTTATCCTGTAGTGAAAGCCATTTCACAAAACAAACATGCACAATCTTGAACTTAAATGTATGAATAGNACTTTGTTTTTATCCTGTAGTGAAAGCCATTTCACAAAACAAACATGCACAATCTTGAACTTAAATGTATGAATAGTTATAATAAGTCGCAAGTGATATTTCCCAAAAAAAAATTGTAGATATGTTACATGTGAGCAACATTATGGTCAATGACCATGAAACCATACCGTTGCAGGATTCTAAAAATAACTTCCTTCCCCCTGCCTTTCAAGTGTACGTGCTTATCTTGCCCGTGTAACGTAACATATTTCACATTCTACAAACGACAAGTAGACACAATGATAACTATTTACATTGTAGAATAAAATCCCAGTATGTTCTTCTTAGTGATTTCCAAGAGCTATGAAAGAACAAACTTAAAAATAAATTCTGATTTAAAAACATTTTGCTATATAAGTNCTTAGTGATTTCCAAGAGCTATGAAAGAACAAACTTAAAAATAAATTCTGATTTAAAAACATTTTGCTATATAAGTGTAGTTAATTATGATTCTGTTTAAAACGAATCTCGTCCCGTTAATGGTAATAAACTACAAAAACATGTTAATTTANTTTATCTGCGAAACTACAATTTCAACTTAACTTTGTATGCTGATAGTATCTATTATATTCATAAAAATTGTTTACGTAATGCCTCATTTCTCTGCCATTTTGTAATATAGCCCCATATGAAATAATATCATTTTTATTCATATGTTGGAAAACAATCAGCCGATTTTGGAAAACAATCAGCCAATTTCTTTCAAATTTGGCGAAGAAGTTGTATTTTGGTAGGCCATATTCATTTATGTGTTTTAAGTGTGCAAGTCTCTCATTTTCCGAATGGCACCTATACAAACATTTTAGCTTAGTGTCCTATATCTACGAAACTATGTTACAGATTTACAATCAACTTTGTATATTGTGTTTATGGCAATCATGGATTGTGCTAATACATAAAGTTTTTTCCCTCCATTTATGAAGATCATCACATGAACAATGAAGGTTTTATGCCATATCTCGAGGACCCATCAACCAATTCATACAAAAATTTCACAAAGTGTTGTACAGTAGTGTATGTAAATTAACATGTGTTATGTGCAGTAGGCATGTTTTAATGGGGTTTATATTAATAATTTAGATTAATTTCTTATATCCATAAAACATTTAGACCAAATTCACCCAAATTTTGTACGCAAACAGTATTAATTAGAAGTATCATTTATGCATACAGAGATCCTCTTTTGATAGATTACTTGCGAAATTGTGTCAAGTTATTAAATGAACATTTTGCCATATTTCCGGGACAATTCAACTAATCTCCACGAAATTTTGCACAACTACAAAAGGCCATGTAAAGTTAGATTATTTGTTAGGGTCAGACACTGATTTTAAAAATGGTGGCCATGTATATTATAATAATTAAATTTAATTCAACAAACCTTTTTATGCTGACAGTAGCTATGATATGTACAACTATGGTTCAAGTATGTCTGACACTTTTTTCAAAATGATGGCCATCTGGTTATTTTAACATAGTATGCTATATCTTCAAAACAATTTAATCAATTCCACCTTAAGTTTGTATGCTGGAAGTATATATAACCATTTTCATATGTGTGTACATGGAGCCTCCTTTGTCCTCTCGGCTCTCAAGACCTCACTATTAAGAATCACCCAAATCTCTTCACTCACTCCTTTGTCCTTCATTTTGTCAGATAGTGCCACACGAATAAATATTTTTTTTTATATGTCTTGAAACAATTGATTGATTCCTACCAAATATGGCAAACAAGTAGTATTGCAGTAGGTAATGTTAACTGACATGTTTTAGTTATGTCAGACACTTATTTTCAAAATGGTGGCTATATAGCTATTTTATTTTTATATTTTAAATCATCAAAACCATGTAATTAATTCCAATGAAATGTTCTATGCTGGCTATATATATTACAACCATCAAATTTGTTCACTCAAAATCTATTTTGCCTGCCATTTTGTGAAATGGTATCATGACAAATTAAAATTTCTCTATATCTCCGAAAAACAACCGATTTCTACAAAATTTGGCAAATAATTAGCACTATAGTAGGCCATGTAAACTAATAAATTTTGAGAGGGTCACACACACACATTTTCAAAATGATGCCAGTGTAAAAAATTTTTAGATCAGACTTTATCTGTGAAACTACAAAACAAATTTCAACTTAACTTTGTATGCTGATAGTATCAATTATATCCATAAAAATTGTCTATGCAATGCCTCATTTCTCTGCCATTTTGGAAGATAGCTTCACATGAAATAATACAGTATTTATGCAGTATCTCGGGAAGCAATCAACCAGTTTCTTCCAAATTTGGCGAAAAAGTTGTACTGTGATAGACCATATGAATTTATATGTTTTAAGTGTGTCTCTGATTTTTTTAATGGCATCTATGTTAACATTTTGGCTTAGTGTGCTATATCTACAAAACTATGTAACAGATTTAAATGTAACTTTGTATATTTTATCTATGACAATCATAGATTGTGCTAATACATAAACTTTTTGTCCTCCATTTATGAAGATCGCCACATGAACATTGGAGGTTTTATGCCATATCTCTAGGATCAATCAACTGTCTCATACCAAAATTTCACACAAGTATTGCTATAGTAGGATATGTAAATTAACATGTGTTTTGTACAGCAAGCATGTTTTAAAGGGGTTTATGTAAATACTTTAGATTAATTTTTTATATCTATAAAGCATTTCAACAAATTTCAACAAAATTTAGTATGCATACAGAGATTATCTTTTGTCGGATTTTTGCAAAGTAGTGTCAGGTAAGTAAAATGAACATTTTGACATATTTCTGGAATAATTCAACTAATTTTCACAAAATTTTGCATTTCTGCAGAATGCCATGTAAAGTTACATTTTTTACTGGGGTCAGACACTGATTTTCAAAATGGTGGCCATATAAATATTTTGATATATTTGGTATATCTATTTAACAATTTAACCAAATTCAACCAAACTTTATGTTGACAGTATCTATTAGACGCATAGTATAAAGAACATTTCTTTAGGCAGTTTTGTAAGATAGCACCGATTAAGAAAATGAAGTTTTTATTCCTTTTCTCGGGTACCAATGAACCAATTTCCACCAAATTTTTCACACAAGTAGCATTATGGTAGGCCATGTAAACTTATGTGTTTTTAGTGGCTCAGGCACTTATTTTCAAACTGATGGCCTTGTAAATATTTCAGGTTAGTGAACCCTATCATTCCAAACATAAGACTGATTACATCCGAAGTTAATGCTCCAAATCCTACCTCTGTGATGCAGTTGATTGCATGCTAACTTAATTTTACAAGTTTTTCTTAATTTGAATCCCAGGTAAGTCATTCACGTATTTTAATTATCTTGGTACTGTTTCAAATGTTTTTCAGATTTCATCTTTAATGATTTTGCTGCCAAAGAGACATCAATGCTTACCTGCCATCTAAGCTTTTAAGAATTTCACTAAAATTTATTTGCACCCATGTAAAGGAAAGTAGGCTCATTAGTTACAAGTAGCTTTGTTTTTATCCTGTAGTGAAAGCCATTTCACAAAACAAACATGCACAATCTTGAACTTAAATGTATGAATAGTTATAATAAGTCGCAAGTGATATTTCCCAAAAAAAAATTGTAGATATGTTACATGTGAGCAACATTATGGTCAATGACCATGAAACCATACCGTTGCAGGATTCTAAAAATAACTTCCTTCCCCCTGCCTTTCAAGTGTACGTGCTTATCTTGCCCGTGTAACGTAACATATTTCACATTCTACAAACGACAAGTAGACACAATGATAACTATTTACATTGTAGAATAAAATCCCAGTATGTTCTTCTTAGTGATTTCCAAGAGCTATGAAAGAACAAACTTAAAAATAAATTCTGATTTAAAAACATTTTGCTATATAAGTAGTTAATTATGATTCTGTTTAAAACGAATCTCGTCCCGTTAATGGTAATAAACTACAAAAACATGTTAATTTATTTGCGAGAAATACCTATTAAGGGTTGTTTGCTTTATTTGTATATACTATTTCTTCATGTCAGAACTTCCCACTCGCTATAAATTAGCAGTCATGTAATGTTATTTTAAAACACCATGAACTGAAACAGTTGCACATGTTTATTACCGTAAGGTTGTAAATAAAACAAATTGAATATTTTAAATGTATATATAATATGTTTAACATAAAGAAATAATTTCTTTCAAAAATTGAAAGTTTAGAGATTAATATTCTAACTAGCATCTCCTCAAGTTGAGTGGTTGAGGTCTAAATAGAAAGAAAACAAGCTACATAGATGGTCTTCCTAGACACAAGCTGCAGTGAGAATATTGGCCCTCAAAAGCTAAAGGAGACTCCAAGCTCTCAGGAAGAGAAATTTACCCAATTTTTATTGATAGCAAATTGATCCAGATCTCGTACATACTTCTAACTTGGTTCTCGAATGCCAATCTTCCCTTAAATTGAATCATCGTTATTTTATTAGTTGAAACAAATGTTTGCATAGATTACATTTTATATTAATTTGTAATTTTTGAAGACCTTTTTTATGAAACAAAATATATTAATTTCCTCCCTACAATTTTTTTGCTATCCTCCAAAAAAAAATACATTTTTAAATAACACCAAAAAAAAAACTCTCATAAAACAAACAAAAACGTTATAAATAATAATTATTTATAGTCACATGAAATTGGGCCGTATGTTAAGAAAACTTTTGGGGCTATCAATAGTTAGCATTATTTTAATTTTATTATTTTAATGCTTGTTTTTTCAAACTAAATTAAATAATAATTTCTATAGCAAATATGTTACAAAAATAGCCCTTTCTTGATTTTGCTTTATTTTTATTAGTTATTTTATCATAGTTACTAAAATTAATATACTGTTACCCTGGTAGTGAATATTACAATGAACATGTTTTCACAAGAATAAAAAAAAATGATGTTAACTAACATAAAAATATTAATGAATTACATTCCTCATCAATGCTAAAATCAGTGACTTATGGTACACGTTTTCAGTCTCTCATAAGAATATTCATCAGTAAATAATTCCATAATAATTTTGTAAAAAAAATTATAAATAAAGTGTATTTATTTCTGGATTTTCTTTTGAGTTACTGTAGTTACATCCTGTATTTTGTCGCTACAACATTATTTCCATCCATAATGTTCTCTGCCCCTCCTCCATGGAGATAGTAAAAGCAGTGATACTGCCCACTTGGGTATATAAAAAGTCTGTTTGATTCTCTCTATCTATTTTCGTAAATTTCCTGTATAGCTGTCTCCACAAGACTGGCTAGAACATGCAGCATAGTAATGTTTCAAATGAACTGCAATATCTTAATTGCAGTTTGATATAGCAAAATTAGTTCTTTCAACATGTGTATGCAATATATGTTTGTGTGTTCACACTCTTCCTTATGTAGTCACTACACACATTTTTATTTTCAAGCTATTCACAAATAGGGTATGAATAAGTCCATGCACTCATTCCGTTCACCTATCCAATTTATACTTTATTCAGTATTCTTAGTATTGTTGTGTGTTGCTACCTTGCATCGCTTTCCTTGCCCTGTTCCACTAGAGCGAGGAAGCAGTGTGCCAAGGTCTGAGTGGTAATGTGATAAGCGGGCGTCAAGTCACAAAGGATTCCGCCACGTGCCGTTGCAATAAGCTTATCATAACCCACACGCTCCTGACCTTGGGTGGATTGCATTTCTGCTGATATCTTAAATAATTTTCTTGTTCATAGGCCTTGCCTCTAGCAGCATGACTCGGAGTGCGAGGAACCTTCCAGATCGGTAAAAGTGAGACTATTTAAGCTGTACGGGCCTCCGAGCTGACAGTTTTAAGAGTTCAGAGTTTTGGAGGATTGTGCGACACTAAGCGACAGGTGTGCGAAGACCAGTGAAACAACAAGCCAGCAGAGCGTTAAGTGGTGACCAGTGGGAGTGAAGTCTGCTGACTGTAAGCATTGGTGCAGTGGAGATAGAGACTGGCAGGCGAGACTATTGTACTGGATACATGAGTGTAAGACATTTCAAATGATGGCAACAGACAGACTGAACATGTGTTGATAATGAGTGTGAAAGTGACTATAACCAATTTAGAGATATTGAAAAGTACTTTCTTTAGAGTTGAGATAGACATCAAATATTGTGCTCACTGAGAATAACAAGAGTAATAGTGGAGATAGATAGTTTAATGCTGGAAATAATAGCTGTGTAAATAAATTAAAGATCAAATTTAGTTCTTTTATTTTTATTAATACCTCCATCCCCACAAACTCGGATACGCCTCTCTGACATATTGTAATGGTATCATGTTTCATGGTGTTACTTCATGATAATTTATTAAATCCATTCTTATATTTATGCAACGCTTGTAAAATTTGCCAATTTCTCAGAGTTTCTTAATGTTACCAATCTCCTTGTGCAGATAGCTGTATATTACACAACTCAGCCATATTGTGTACTTTATTTTTATGACTACTGAATCACAATACCTAGACTGTTCTCTTTTCCTTCCTTTACTTCCTTGGCTAATATTTTCGAATTACATAATCTGATGTGCGAACATGCATCACATTACTTAATGAGCATACAGCATTACAACAACAATAAAAATAATTTTATATTCTAGCCAGGAAAACACCAATTCAGACGATGCACATTAACAATAGCCATAAATATAATTCTGTACTAACAACAATAATTCTGCCCACCAACACTTTTCAGTATACAAACGGTCATCTGGCACAATTTTTTTTTCCCTATGTCGCTATAATTTCAGACTAAATAGTTACATACCCATGCTTTGTAAATTGAAGATATAGTTTATTTACTTGGACAACAGGCATGTAGTACGGTTTCAGGACAGTAATATATTATTCAGCCATTATAGCCCCGCCCGCTGATAAAATATTTCACTCCATAGAAATTTTCATTTATTATCTCAAATTCCTCTCTAGGCCCAGAATATAAATAGCATAATTTTTTCCTGACCTTTTTCCAAAACTTGCTTATAGGGTTAGCTGATATTAGTACTGAGTGTCTGATTTAAAATCCATTTATATTAATATACTTCCTACTCTTTCTTGTTCTCTTTGTAGTTACGTATAGTCTCGCCTTAATGAGTTTGACTATTTCGTGTTGTAGTAATTCGCTTTCCTCCATATTTGCATTTACTCCATCATCTTAGGTAGTGTTGGGACATTTGCCTTTTTTAATGGCAAGTTAAAACTTTGGCTCAAAAGGGGAAAATACTTGAGGCACTGTACTGTATGATTCATCATTAATTTAATTAGTGGGATTTTATCTTGCCAATTTTGCTGCAGATTGTGAAATTTTTAACATCATTCCCAAAGTTCTCATTCATCTCTCCACTGGATTTCCCTGTGGATGACGAACTGATGTAGTAGTTGGTATGATATTAATCTTATGAAAGTCCATTGGCCAGATTTAACTTGTAAATTATGAGTCTTTGTCTGATAATATGCATTTTGGTTTATCTTCTTCCTCTATAAATAACTTCAATTATATCATTAGAAACTTATATGTTGCTCTGACAATTGGTTACAATTTTGTGTATTTTGAAAATACGCTCATCATAACGAACACATGCTGTGCCCCTTCCTTTGTATAGGCAGTGATCCAATCAAGTCCACACAAACAAAGTCCAGCATTCCGCTCGGTATAATAGACTGTTAAGTATTTTGTAGGTTTTGCTGTATGACATGCATCACATGAGTGATTAACTGCAGCTATTGTTTGTTGCATTAAAACTTCCAAAATGTTGCTAATACCAGCATGGCTTAGAATTATATGTACTTCCCAAATTACTTATTAATTATGGGTTTTGGAACTTGTTTCCAATCTTCTTCAAAATTTGATTTTGTAATTGTTAAATGAAACAAAATACCTTCTAGTGGAACAATACCAGTTAAGTAAATTATCTTCTGGAGTGGCTCTTTCTAACTTATAGATAGTGGTTTTGCACATTTATAAAACATTAGTTTAAAATAGTTTTGGATTTTTTTTGCTGGTTTGCATAATTTGATGTGATGATGAATGTGCTGATTCCATGCTTAGGTGGAATGATATCTACATCTACATCTAGGATTCTGCTCAAAAAACATGGGCGGTACAATTTTCCATGCCTTTAATACATTGAATTGGTTGGTCACTCTTCAATGAGTAAACATCATCTTGAGATGTGACTTTTGAATATATTTCCATTCTGTAGACAAATCAGGACTTGGTGATCAGTGTTCAATTAAAATGTTTCCTATACGAATAAAGTGCGGTAATTTTGTAGAGATTGCACTATTACTAATACTTCTCGTTCTGTTACTGTGCAGTTTTGTTCTGCATTATTTAATGTATGACTGGTCATAGCAGCTGTGCATATGCAGAAGCATCAGTATATAGTAAATATGGTTATCCTTGTACAAGAGGATAAATAAGATGCTGTGTTAAAACTATGCTCTTCAGATATTTAAAAGCCTGGTGGTCAATTTCTGTCCATTTTCATGACTGCTCCTTTTTCAATAGATTAAATAATGTCAATGCTACTTTAGCAATGTGATCGGAGTAGTTTCTATAAAATCCTACCAGTCCCAGAAATGCTCGTAATTGCTTCATGTTTCTAGTTACAGGGAACTGGGTAATGGCTAACAATTTGTCATGAGCTGTTCAAAATTTATCAGTTATTAAAATATGTCCAAAAAATGGCACTTCCTCTATAGAATAGGGACATCCAGATTTTCACTGTCAAACCGGTTTCACTCAATTTCTGTAGTATAATATTCATATACATTAAGTGGTCATTAATATGTTGCCTACATGTGCTTTAGCAAATGATTTACATTCGGCTCCAAGGATTTGGTCTAAACATTGAGTAAATTTGGCCATGGCATACATATACCAAAATGAATTACCAGAAACATATACCACTGGTGTTTGAACAAAAATGCAGTGTATTGTTTATATTGCTCCTCCAGTGGTATTTGACAGTAACCACATGCCAATTCTAATTAACTCATACCCTTAACACCTGGATATAANTACATATACCAAAATGAATTACCAGAAACATATACCACTGGTGTTTGAACAAAAATGCAGTGTATTGTTTAGATTGCTCCTCCAGTGGTATTTGACAGTAACCACATGCCAATTCTAATTAACTCATACCCTTAACACCTGGATATAATATTCCAAATTTCCTCTGTTTGCATAGGTTTTTCTCGATTCTTGATAGTAATTGGCATTCACATTTCTCACATCCAAGCACAATCTTACTGTCCCATCTTTATTTCCCACATAAACTATTGGGTTTGCATATGGGCTAGCTCCTTTCTTCACAACTTTCCAGTACAGCATTAGCTGCAAAAACTTTTTAGCTTCATTAAAATATTTAACTGTAATGGGATAGGATCTCTTGTTACATTTATACCAGGTTTTTCAGAAAATTTCTCAATAATGTAATAACAGTTCATATAATGATGTTTGTTATAAACTCTCAAAAATATTAACATCTGCAACAGCTTTCCATATATTTTCTTGAATAGACACTAGGTCTTCATGCTGGAAATAGACATGTTGTAAACAGCTATTTCTTTACAAAACATACCCACAAACTTGTTGGTTCATTTTCATCTTTCAGGTAGAATATGAATTTAATCTGTATCTGGGACAGTTATCAGTCAGCCTCCAAAATTGAGCTCTGTATTACGCTTCAACAAGAAATCTACTCCAAGTATCAGAGGCTTTGCTAATCCCTTGACTATCATTATTGCGGTTACTTTAGATGTTCCCAAACCGATTTACCATGAGACTGGCTTTAGATATCACCCCAAAAATTTTAATAGATGGTACAGGCAGCATAAGCAAAATAATTCAACTGCCTTTTATTTCCTATACCGTGTTTGTACTTATTAATAAAATATCTCAGCGAGGCTATCTAACAATGTTGGAGTTTTGTGTTCACACACTTTCAGTATTATTTCTGGGCATGGTTATACATTAATTATGTTTTGTTACTGCATCAAAAATTCTTTCCTGGATTCCGGTAACCATACAATGTTGGTCTGTTTGTCATTAAAATTTGCTACAATTGGTTTTTAAAATCATATTTTCCGAATCATTCACTGTAAAATTTTTTCCTTTACAGTCCTCATGTTCGTCTTAGGTCAATGTTTGGAGACTCACATTGACGAGTTTCTTTAGCTTAATTTTTTATCACAGGTGATAAGAAGTGCATTTTCTGAACCGTTTTGCCACTGTTGGTTAGCATAGACATTCAAAATTCAAAAGCAGTAGGATTTAGTGGCGTATTCCTCTCCAAATAATTCTCATTGCACATGTGCAGTTGTTTGCATGTTGATGCATTAGGCTAGTGTGAGCCTTCTGAGATGGTACAATTTTATTTGCATTTTGTTGGTGAAAACTAGTGGCTATCTTTATGGGCATAGGTACTTTCAAAGGTTGATGTGGGTGATTACAGGATGGATGACTGTGGTTTATTTCATTATGTTGCTGTTGCACTGGATTACCTCATATGGTTACATTATTATTTGATACATGTATATGCTCGCTTGACGAACCAGACAAGTACATTTCAGTTGGATGATATAATTAATTAATTGTACCATTGTCACAATTAATTTCATAATAGTTTCACCTCCCATGGTTATTATTCCATGGATTTTGCCTTTCACCAAACAGGCTGTTTCCTCGATTTCTTACTGGGCAAATGTTATTCTCATTTCAAGGATTATTGTAAATCATGTTTGATTGCGGCTGCTGTTGGTTCATCTTATTTGCAGAACAGTTATTTCTCGACTGCCAATTTTGATACAAAGTTGGTGGTCTATGTACTGGTGCCCTATCATTACCCTGTTCGTTGTTACTTCTAAGTCATCAATCCAATCTACAAAACTGTAACATTTGTTCCCGAAAATTAGTAAAACTAAGTTTGTCCTACCAGCCTACAGTAGTTGATAACTGTATAGAATCTGCCCTAGCAGCATTGCTATAAATTCTGTATCAGTCATTTCTGGATTGTAAATTTTTTTTCTTTCAACCAAATGCTCTTTTAACAATTTTCCTGTAAGTAATTAGAAATAGTATGTCCGAGCAGACATGGGTCCTGGGTGTGGACCAGTGGATCAGCTGCCAACTTGGATGACCTTGACCTTTGACCTTCACCTGTCATTTTGGATGACCGTGACCTTTGACCTTGACCTCCATCCACCAGGTACTTCATGCTCTGTCATTCCATGCTGCCATATTGTTTCAAGAATGTTCCAGTTCATGTTCTGTCATTCTGCTGTGGTATTTCATGCTTTGTCATGCCATGCCACCATCTTGTTTCTAGAATTTTCCAGTTCATGCTCTGTCATTCCACCTTGGTACCTCCTGTTCTGTCATTCCTTCTCACCTGCTCCCTCTCACTCCAACCGACATATAGAATATCATCTGCTGTTGGCTGCCATCTTTGATGTATCTAGGCCACCATATTGGTTCTCATATCGTCTGCTAGGTGTTGTTATTATCGACCGCCATCTTGGAATTTTCTTTCATTCGAGATATTTTTATTAATGGTAATTCATGCAGCCACCATGGTCTGATGTCAGAATCATCTGATGTTTTGGATTATAATATTATGCTACAATCATTGATTACGTACAATTATAATTTTATAAATAAAAGTAGTTTTTTTTTTCGTAGACGAAAGTGTATCAAGCAACCTGTTTATGAATTCGTATTTTCAAAAATAATTTCATTATAATGTAACAACCATCAGTAAAAAGTTTTTTTTTTTACAAATAATAGTTTTGTATTTAATGTAATATATTTTATTTCACTTTTAAAACTTACAGACAAGATGATGCCAAGCAATGTGTCTGTGGATTCATATTTCCAAGACTCATTTGTAGTATACGATGCCACAACCATATATTATGAAAAGCATTATTTTATAAATAAAAGTTATGTAAGTTTATTAAATTTAATACAATTTTATTCAACTTTTGAATTTGTATATTGAGCAGCATGTCTACAGATTCATATTTTCAAAGAGAATTTTATTACTATATCAGAAAAATATGATTATGAGCTAATGACCAGCACCATATTGAATTTTATGAGGATAGAATTGTGTTCGTAAATATACCATGTGTTATATACACTGAAGAGCCAAAAAAACTGGTAGACCTGCCTAATATCGCGTAGGGCCCCTGCGAGCACGCAGAAGTGCCGCAAGATGACGTGGCATGGACTCGACTAATGTCTGAAGGTATGCAGGAGGCAATTCGCACCATGAATCCTACAGGGCAGTCCACAAATCCATAGGAGTGCGAAGCGATGGAGATCTCTTCTGAACAGCACATTGCAAGGCATCCCAGAAATGCTCAATAATGTTCATGTCTGGCGATTTAGGTGGCCAATGGAAGTGTCTTAAGTCAGAAGAGTGTTCCTGGAGCCACTCTGTAGCAATTCTCGACGTGCGGACTGTCGCATTGTCCTGCTGGAATTGTCCACGTCTGTCAGAATGCACAATGGACATGAATGGGTGCAGGTGATCGGACAGGATGCTTACGTATCTGTCACCTGTCAGAGTAGTATCTAGACATATCAGGGGTCCCATTTCACGCACACTGCACATGCCCCATACCATGACAGAGCCTCCACCAGCTTGAACAGCCCCCTGTTGACATGTAGGGTCCATGGATTTGTGAGGATGTCTCCATACCCGTATACGTCCATCCGCCCGATACAATTGGAAACGAGACTCGTCAGACCAGGCAACGTGTTTCCAGTCATCAACAGTCCAATGGCAGTGTTGGCGGGCCCAGGCGAGGAGTAAAGCTTTGTGTCATGCAGTCAACAATGGTACACGAGTAGGCCTTCAGCTCCGAAAGCCCATATCAATGATGGTCCGTTGAATAGTTCATATGCTGGCACTTGTTGATGCCCCAGCATTGAAATCTGCGCCAATTTGAGAAAGTGTTGCACGTCTGTCACGTTTAATGATTCTCATCAGTCGTCGTTTGTCCCGTTCGTTCACAATCTTTTTCCGGCCGCAGCAATGTCGAAGATTTGATGTTTTACCGGATTCTCGATATTCACAGTACACTCATGAAATGGTCGTACGCGAAAATCCAGTATGTATCGCTACCTCGGAGATGCTATGTCCCATCTCTCATGCGCCGACTATAACACCACATTCAAACTCACTTAAATCTTGATAACCTGCCATTGTAGTACCAGTAANCTCGATATTCACAGTACACTCATGAAATGGTCGTACGCGAAAATCCAGTATGTATCGCTACCTCGGAGATGCTATGTCCCATCTCTCATGCGCCGACTATAACACCACATTCAAACTCACTTAAATCTTGATAACCTGCCATTGTAGTACCAGTAACCAATCTAGCAACTTTGCCAGACGCTTGTTGTCTTATATAGGCGCTGCCGACCGCATCGCGTTACTCTGATTAGTTCCATACCTGTGTTATTTGCATACGCACACCTATACCAGTATTTTTGGCTCTCCAGTATATTTTCGGCCTTATGTTTTTGAGTCAAATGCTTATGTGACCCACATTAAACAGATTATTCGCATGTGTTCAATGCCATATCGACTTTAGGAGGCATATGCTTGATCTTAGGTTTTTTTTTAAAGTAATTATGTAATGAGCCCGAGCCACGAATGTAGAACATTACTTGTCTTACCTCAGGTCGTGTTTTAAGTGAAGTATGTCTATGTCAGACACCCACTAACTAAGAGGCACAACTGGACATAATTCAATGACTGGTGGATTTAGACACATGGAAATTGGAACATATCAGACCAGTACAAGTCTAACCAAAATGAAAATTGAATTATACATTAAGCCTTTTTATAAGCATAAATTGTCACCATTTTCCATCCCTCGAAGTAATAGCCCTAAAATTAATATCATAGGTTTTACCAATGACCTAGATCAGAGCCGTATTGTCAATTATGCCTTAAACTTCCTTATAAGCATAGCTG
This sequence comes from Clitarchus hookeri, assembly GCA_002778355.1. Taxonomy (NCBI): domain Eukaryota; kingdom Metazoa; phylum Arthropoda; class Insecta; order Phasmatodea; family Phasmatidae; genus Clitarchus; species Clitarchus hookeri. The sequence goes on along the minus strand of NQII01000954.1, from coordinate 929,779 downwards.
ACTGCCATTTGCTATCTATTGAAGCTATAGGCATCAAATGTGTATCATAGTTACCACTCGTGACCTAGATCAAGGCGATAGTGCAAGTTATGCCTCAAGCCTTCTTATCATAGTTGGCTGTAATTTTTTGAACCATTTAAGTTATATCCATAAAATATGTATCACAGATACAGCTCCTGACATCAATCAAGGTGATGTGGTCACTTACACCTTAAAATTTCTTATAAGCATAGTTGACAGCCATTTTACACCCATTAGTCAACAAATTAACATCACAGGTATTACTCCTGACTTTGATCAAGTTGCTATAGACAATGAACCCATAACCTTTTGATGAAAGGTTTTTAAAATTAACTTTAGCACATGACATGTCTACAGCCATGTTTATTTTGAAGAAACTTACAAATAATGTGTTAAGTACCCATATGATTATAAAAAAAAGTAGGTAATTAAAAAAATTTATCTCATTGTGTGATATATCTACAGTCTAGTATTTTTTAAAAGAAATTTGAATATAAAGACAGAATTGTAGATTCCTTGCCTCCCTATGTCAGTTNGACATGTCTACAGCCATGTTTATTTTGAAGAAACTTACAAATAATGTGTTAAGTACCCATATGATTATAAAAAAAATTAGGTAATTAAAAAAATTTATCTCATTGTGTGATATATATACAGTCTAGTATTTTTTAAAAGAAATTTGAATATAAAGACAGAATTGTAGATTCCTTGCCTCCCTATGTCAGTTNATACAGTCTAGTATTTTTTAAAAGAAATTTGAATATAAAGACAGAATTGTAGATTCCTTGCCTCCCTATGTCAGTTTCCATATTGTATTAAAGAGGAATACCTAAACTGTAGTGATGAGTTTTTCAAACATAACTATAGCACATGATGTGTCTTCGGTCGAGAATATTTTAGAAACTTGTTAGAAAACGATGTTAAGTACTAAAATATTTTTATAAATAAAATATTTCATCTATTTAATTCTTTTAGTTTCAAACTTAGAGACCTAGGTATACTATGTTGCATGTCCACTGGCACATATTTTTAAGGAGGATTCTACTATATCAGAACCAAAGACTGTATGTCTATGTCCCAACGCCATATTGGATTTTATAGGGATACCTATGACTGAAGGATTCAAAAATATATATGAAAGCAGCCTATCTGTAGACTTTTCGCACAAAAACTTTTTAAAGCAATTGTATGAAATTTCATTAAAGTCAAATTCTTTACAGTCATAGGTATTTATTAGAACATCAAAAAAACCAATAAATGTGTCTGAGGCACTAAACATTGCATTCTAAATGCTTAAAAGAAATAATAGCCATGAGCATTTTAGCAGTTACAAGGATTCTGCGCCCGATATTTTCCGCTGACTTTACACGCATACATACACAATTTTTTTTCCATCGTTCATCTTGTTTCTGTTCACCATATTGTGTCTGGCCACCATATAACGTCCTGGGTGAGGACCAGTGGTCATATTGTGTTTGTCCCTCATCTAGGACATTGCACTCAGGTGTGGACCAGTGGACTGTAAACCATCTAGAACATGCGTCATGGGTGAGGACCATTAGACCGGTGACCACATTGTTTCCATTATCCATTTTGTTTCTGTCCGCCTTGTCACTTTTTGGCAACCATCTAGGACGTGGCTTTCAGATGAGGATCAGTGGACTGGCGTGCATATTGTGTGTGACCACCATCTTGTTTCTATCCACCATATTGTGCCTGGCAACCATCTAGGGTCCTGGGTGAGGACCAAAGGTCATATTGTGTTTGTCCGTCTTCTAGGACATGGCACTTGGGTATGGACCAGTGGACTAGTAACCATATTGTATCTGTCCATCATCTTTTCTCTGTCCAACCATATTGTGTCTGGCAAACAGCTAGGGTCCTGGGTGAGGACCACTGGTCATAGTGTGTTTATCTGTCATCTAGAACATGGCACTTTGGTGTGGACCAGATAACTGGTGACCATATTGTATCTGTCCACCATCTTGTTTATGTCCAAGCAAATTGTGTCTGAAAACCATCTAGGACATGGGTATCATGTGTGGATCAGTATTAAGTATCTTGGCATAATAGTATTGTAGTTTTTGGGCAGTTGCTGAAGGTAAGCATGTAGTCATACTCAACATACTCAATTTCACATCGCCAGTGGCTTGTACAATCTTCAAGCATACACGCACTTGGACTCCTACTGAGACTGACTCCTACTGAGACTGACTCCTACTGAAACTGACTCCTGCCGAGAATGACTTTTGCAAATAATTAAAAACTGAAATATTAAAGTATTACAGTGAGAAGAAAACATGTAGACGAGAAAAATGTCTACACTGATAGCTATGGCGCAATAGATATTTTTTTCTGATTGTGATACAATGCACGTCGCAGTTCATCCAAATTCTAAGTAAATCACATGATATACACACTTAAGTTTATTTCCTGCGAAGCGGCTCTCAAGGCTTCATTGTTAAAAGTCGTCCGTATGTTGCCTAAGGGTACAATCAATTCTTGTTTGGAATGAATTATTACATTCCCATAATCCTCTGCAAAAGCGACTCTCAAGAATTTGTTGTTAAAAGCCACTCGTGTGTTAGGTAAAAGAATGGCCAATTCTTGTTTGTAATTAACAATTATGTGCCTGTAATTCTCTGGAAAATCCAACACCATGGCTATCCCATTTTCAGTCAATAACAGCAGCTTATACTACCACAAATAATCCAAAAATTATTTTTCTCATCGAGAGGGCATAGTGAAAACGATGGGATGCTGTTCTAGTGGTCTGAACATTTTATCATTGATTGTAACATATAGAAAGCTTAAATCATTTGCAGCACTCGACATAGATACCAGGCTTGCATATTTGCGTAAAGGATTCCTTCTCGCATATGCACAACACGAAATACAATATGTCTACAAAAAACACCTACCTTCCTATCTGCAACAGGACAAAGAGATTCTTGGCTGTCGCCCATGCCTAGAGTGTTTTCAATGAAGTGCTACTGTTACAGACACACCACATTCTTGGAGCTGGTGGACGACACATCGGGAGAGTGCTGCAGCAAAAGAAAAAAACAAGGCACCTCCAAAACTAAAATATGTACAATTTTAAAGAAGATTAATTGTATTATGGACGAGTTTGCTGGCTAGACAGCGATCGGGCTAATTAGGCCTCGTATAACAGTCTATCAACATGCTGTCTTGCAGCTACATAGCAGCAGACATCTACTGAGGCACTTGGGATGGTTAACATAAATTGCTTATTGTATAGTGTTAATAGTATATAAGCATGCTTCATGTAAGAAGGTGTTTACTTTATTGAAGGATGTGGCGTAAGGCAGATTGTCACTATATTCATCTATTGTGTAAGANATTGTCACTATATTCATCTACTGTGTAAGATGTTATAATATGAATGAGGAACCTGTGGATAAGGATATGTTGATATCTGCATCGGTACCACGAAATCTCGCGGATTCTGGGAGTAGAAGTTATACAGCAGCAGTAACCAAGTGCAAGTATTATTGTATGACATTCACGAATGGCTCTAATGCCAGGCAACATGAAGCTAGTAACTGCTTATTAAGCATTTCATACAAGATTTATTCATGCGATAACTGTGGTGCGAATAAGAGTGGACTGAATGCTCACAACAGGAATTGTTCTACAAAACAGACAAAATCATAATTTTTTTGTCGAATAAAGAATGAGTTTGAGTGTGTAACTATTATTACATTTTTTTTTTACAAGTCTGTAAAATAAAGTTAAAATATACAAATTACTTCTGTGTTATTCATTTATTTTTTCCCTTCTTATATTAAGCTGTTTGGGAGAAATTATTAAGACTAATCTGAGGTACGTGTACATCAAAGATGTTATTCATTTTAGCATCAAATACAAATTTTTTTTCTGATGGGCGTACCCAGTGCCTTGATACATACAAATATTTGTAAGCTGTGAGGATATAAGAAATTTAAATATATGTACGTACATGCTTAGTATAGCCATTGGCATGGATTTCTGTGGAAATTCATTCATGATTTTATTTGAAACAAATATAAACACATCNTGAATGCATCACTTAAATAAAACACTATAACTTTATTAGAGATAAAATTATACTGAGTAAACTTATCATAAGAAAAAAATATTGTACAACCGCGCACCTTTTGTGTATGCTTTATTATTAGTTTAAATAAACGATTATTCAGTTGTGGATTGAACCTCCTTTACTCTATAGTAAGAAGGGCTGCTAACAATCATTACCTCCCGCCCCACACCACCGAATGTCACTAACATAGTGTGTATATGAACATAGCATGTCTTATAAATTAATACTCTTTACAGAGGTGGAAAAAAAAATTTCAGCTTGGGGTGGGAAATATGTGTGCCACATCTACTATATAAACTGTATTAATTATTGTGAGTTGCTTGGAATGCTGCTTAAAAGAAATAACTGCTTTCTTCCTAGGTACCTGTGATAGGTTTGAATATGTATATACAGGCAGCTGCATAACCTCAGTAAAAGCTAAAATGTTATTCGTCCTCGGCAGGTGACAGTTTAAAAATAGTGTGGATGTATGAGTTCTTATCTGCTTGAAGGTGATGTGTAATCGAGTAGTGAGCATATGTCTATATGCACAGGTTATTTGATTATCCTGTCATTAGTTGGTAAGACAGTGTTACTGTTGTGCAAAACTTTTTTGATAGAACTTAATCTGTTGAAAGAGTACTGGTATGAAAAGTCTACCCTACAAACTGCTACAATATGATTGGTGTGGTACACCATTTATTAGAACCAACAGTTTTGAATATGCAATACATGATATGTAAAGATAGTTTTATATTGCCGTGATGGTATGGTAGAAATGTTTTGGTAGGTATGGTGGGTGGTGTGTTGTTAGTATTATTGGTAGAAACTGTCTCATAACACGGTCATGTTTTTTTTTTCTTATATGTTCATATGATATGTTAATATGGTTGCCAAGTATTTGGTTTTAATTTTTTCCAGGAATGGCTGGTTGGTTTGTTCTGTTAGTAAGGCCAATGGGTATTGTTTGATGGAATGATCTGTTCTTATGGTCTGTTAGTATTGTTAGTCAGAATGATTGGTTGAAGTATTTTGGTTCAATGGTTGCTATGGCTTGCCAGTATGGTTGGTTGGTTTGCTGGTATTGCATGATGATAAAGAGTTTTGCAAATGAGTGGTGTGATGTGGTCTGTAAATGTTGATGGTTATAATGTTTTCGTCTGAAACATTTGATTTGCTGGTCTAGTGGTATAACCTATTAATGTGACATTTAAAAAAATACAGCACAACTTCTGTATTTTAGAAATTAATCCTTATAAAATTGGAATAGTTATCTGACTGAAACAGCAATAGCATCAAAGGTGATACTACACTCTAACCTTGAAACAGTGAGAATTGTGCGAAATCAAAGAAAACTGTGAAAATTGAGCGACTGATAATCAGTGCCATATAACTTAGTAATATGGTGGCTGAATTTCACTGATTTATTTGTTATTCCCACTGAATGTCAATAATTCCACTGTCATAAGTCACTTGTTCCCAGTTCATTTGCTTGATTTGCCTGTCGGCAGTAGCTTATCAACTTACTTTCATTGAATGTTATTTCACAGATTGATATCACTGATTCAAATTTAGAGTGCACTTACTGTCTCACAAAATGATAGAAACACTGTCATAGTGGACTTGTACTAACAGCACTCTCTGGTTAGATACCACATCTTTAGTCCATACACAACATCCACTCAGTAAATGTATTACTTCAAACTAGGACATGCAATTTAAATTTATTTATACATTATAGTTTTAAACGCAATTATACTCTCAGGTGATGTGTCTGATCTATATTACTTAACACTTAGTTTTTTTTATCGCAGACGTTGTAATGCAAGGATGTTCAAAATCTATATTATACATTTAGTATTGTGGGGTTTATTACAGTTGACTATTACACTTAAATAACATGATTCCAAAAGAATGCAGCAAGATAATTTCTGCAAATTTATCAGGTAAGCAAGGGTTTACAATTTCAGATAATGATACATTATTTGATGATGCTGTCAATTCACAAATAAGTTAAAACGGAAATATTATGTATGACAGGGAAAAGAAAACATGGAGACGGGGAAAGATTCTACTCTGATAACTTAATTTAATTGTGATTTAGTTACCTTTTGACATAACAGTGAAATTTTAAACATACTGAAAAAATTATATTCTTAAACCGGGAAAGTTTGCTTAGTTCACAGTTGCACTTAATTGTATTATATTGAATATTTATAGTTTTTTTTTTATGTCTCCAGTGCTTTGGTATGATTGTCAGGAAGTTCTCATGCATTACTTATTTTTAGTTTAAATGTGTTCAAAAATGTACACAATTTTGGAGGGAAAATAGTGAAGTGGTTAAAATTCGGTGTGACAGTGAATTGGTCTATTCAGAGATTGGGATGTTTAACTCAAACCGACATGACGAATGTTGGTTTTCCTACTAAATATAGACTCTCTGTATTTGGTTACAATTTTTTTTTTAGTCATACGGTTTTATTATTATTATTACGTGGGCGAGTCTTTTAGAGTTGTGTGTCAAAGCTTCTAGGTCGTCTCCCCGTTTTCGATGTTCCTAGAAAGTTGCAGCTTTATACGTTGACTAAGAACTGGGGAGGTCAAGCAACTTTCAGGAACAATTTTAGTACACTTGACCTCATAACGGTCCTCGCAAGGTATAAGCTGTTCACGGTAAAGTGAGCACTTATGAGGCCCTAATTACTTTTTACTTTTATCCAAATTTTATCCTTCAACCACCTTTTTGAATAAATAATGTCAGATTAGTAATAAACACATTCTGTATATTCCACTGCACTTGGAAGTTAACATCTTCGACTAAAATAAAATATATTTATTGACTTTCAAAAGTGCTCACTTTTCCGTGAATAGCCTATAACAAACATGCTGCAACGTCTGATGTGACTTTGCGTCTGGAGGGAGGGGGAGTGGGGCCTTACATGCAATTTTTTCAAGTCCTAATTGTTTAGTATGAAAAATATATAACATTTCATTTTTATTTTTCCATCTTTTTTTTAATATGTTCATTATAAAACATGCCACTTGGGACCTGGAAGTAAGACAATGTATTATTTTCACCTTTTTTCCCCACACATATTTCAAAGTATAAATGTATGTGGGCGAATTGGCATGCTAGACGCAAGCACATTATTTAATTATCAAATATAATTTGAATAAATCTATAATTACTATGCTTAGAGGATTTATGCTACTGTAATAAAATATGCCTTTGTTTTGTGTCTGTTTAAGTAAAATTATTTTTGCCTGATAAGCAATTTAAAAAAAGTGTGGTCCATTCTAGTTTCTAGCATGAATTCCAGTATTCAATATACGTATTTTTCCTTTCAATATAAGTTGTATGCTTGCCAAATTTTTTCTATCTCAAATTTATTTTCAAACTTTTAATGTAGTTATTGCAAACAGACAGATATTTAAAAATCTTTTATTTATCAGCATGCACCTGGAGCCAGGTGGGAAAATCCCACAGGAAAAATAACAAGCAGCACACAAGCCTGAACACGCGACCTATGAAATGTGTCCCCCCTCATTAGACCAATGTGATAATTTTGCTGTAAGTACCTCTTTGTATTTTGATACAGGGACTAAAAATATCAAAATACAGAAACAAAAGTAATTTCCAAAAATACTTAGTTTATTATTCACCGATATATGTGGTACACTTTTCACATTAGAACTTCCAAATAAAATTAGTTTTTAGTACAAGTTATTTTAAAATATCATGTACTTTAAAATTACATTATAAATAAGTACAAATTATTTTGACAGTATTACATCTTCAAAGATTATATTACAAGTCCAGAATAAAAAGAGTTTTTTTAACATATGTATTTGCCTTGAAAACATTATTTCTTTAAATATCATACTACTACATTTTCAAAATAAAATAATTTGTACTATAATATCTCTGTAGGCTGTTCACGGTAAACTGAGCACTTTTGAAAGCCCTGCTTATGATCTACTTATAAGCACATTATGTATCTTTCTGCCATATGTAAATTTAACATTGCATGGGCCTGATCACTTTATTCATGCATGGGTAAAGTGAAACTCTGAAATTATTAGTAAAGTAAAAATGTCATAAATTTACTAATTCTTACACTTATATTCATTACAAAAAAAAATTATTTCACACTTTAAATTCAACGTTAAGGCATGGAACTACTTTACTTCGTTAACTGTAGGTGCATGTCAGTCAGTGTAATATATGCCAAGTAGGGGCAGTGACATTTTTCAAAATGTTGATTTCAAAAGTGCTCACTTCAACAACATGATGGCCCTCTTCGCTGGTATATTCCATATTCTGAATTTTTGGGTTAATTAATGCTGGTGGGCAATTAATATAGTGCATTTGCACATCAGACCCATGTGTATCTATTAGATGACAAACACCCAGCGGGCAAGGCAAAATCCACTCACTTCTGCATTCGTGGAAAAAAGTCAAATCCACTGGAAATGTTAGCTCCAGAAAAATGTTTTGTGAGAGTCTATATACCGCAATCCAAAGTCAGTCCACTCACCATCAGTTTCTCCTTCCAGATTTCACCCAATTCGACATGTATAGCAAGACTGTCTACACTTGCTGGTAGTAGACTTTTTTGGTTTGTGATTATAAACTGTACAGCTTTCATAATTGTAGTATGGAAGAGTTTCTTTATAGAATTCATAGTAAATGTCTCTCATACAAAATGCAGCAAGACACATTTGCACTTGCTCAAACTAGAATTCTGGTTGTTTCAAATATTAGGAACACTTATAAAAATACAGTAATTTATGTATTGTTAGACAACTTCAGAATCGTATACCTGACAGAATAGCAGGGTTGGGGGAGAGGGTAGGCAGACTCTACACCCTAGTCAAAGCAAGTAAGATAAACATGCTATAAAAACATGCATATTTTAATAGCATGTGCAATGACCTAACAGGGCATGCCCTAGAACAAGTGAGTGTGTTTCAAGTCAAGCGAGGTCCAAGTAGGACAGCGAGGCCATTTTCTGTGTGAGAAACGTATGGAAAAGTAAAGTGTTAGTATTATAGTGAATTCTCTGTAATAAAGGGAAAACCTCGGTTATACAAAGTTTTGATGGTAAGATGCAAATCAAAATACTAATATTTTTACTATCATCTGTGCGCAGATGTTAATTTGGCTGCAGGGTGATTGAATTGGAATACTTCAAAGGAGGTAGGCAAAAGTTTTCTGTGTGTGCTACTACTTTTTTTGTTTATAAAATGCTTTTTATTACAAAATTATGCATGTTGCTGTAAATAAAGATTTTATGTATTGGAAAAAGAAAAACCAATAGCTGCAGCCATAAATTAAAAAAAATATATATATTTTTCAATAATAAATGGTCTCATGATATTGTCTGCTCAAATGGTCCGCTATTAGGGCCTATGCATGGCCATTTTCTGTAACCAATTAAATTTTATATGTAAAATATACTATATATGTGTGTGGGTTTGGCTGGCTGTAATTACAAATTACATCTGTTTAACAGTATTTGCTTTTAATTACAATTAAATTTCCAAGAGACAATTACCAAGATTTCTAAATCAATTTTATATACTTGCAAATTAAATAATAAATATAATAAAATTAAGATTATCATGTGGTTGGCAGAAAACGGCATATATGCGTGTAATACTTATAGATGTGAAACTCCCAGAATGAAAAATAAATGAATGCAGCAAACAAATAAATTATAGTATGCAGCAAACAAATAAATTATAGTTGATTATAAAATTAATTTACAAAGTTGTTGGTCTGTACGAGGTGACATGGTTCTAACACACCTATTTCTTTTAGCAAATGCTCTCTATTAAATAGAAAACCTTGGACGTACAAAGGTTTGGTGACAAAATACAAATCAAAATATTATTTTTATTGGATGCATGCAGAGTTCAGTTCGCCTGCAGGAGAGTTGAATTGTAATACTTTAAAGGATTGCACAAATTCTGTCTATCTCCCCTGGATATTACTTTAACAAATATGTATGTTGCATACAATACTAATATTAAAATTAATCCACTTGCAGTAGCTTGAACTGGGAAATGTGTATGGTAAGTATCGTTAAGTTATTTTTAACGAAAATTATCTCAGCTGTAGATGTTAACTGGGGAATTTTGACAATTTAATGCAATGCGTAAATTTAAGGCATCTGTTGACTAGTAAAATAAATGCATTAATATTAATCATACAAAACTCGTATGCATTAAGATTGGATGCGTAGTTAATGTACAGCAGAACTCACTGAAAACCAATACAGATGCGTATACAACAAACTCTAGCTGTACATATAAGAAAAATGCTGTCACTGACTAGTAACATGCCGGAACACCGTTCGCCAATCAGCGCCTTATATTCACCAGCTGGCAGCCCTGCCAGTAGGGAATCATTCGAAGCACGTGGTAACCAATCTGGCATATGGACCTGTACAGAGGTTTCCAAAGCCAATGTGCGAATGGGTTCGCTCACAGCAAAGGAACCACCACATTTTGTTTTTATGTACTGTTCTACTCTGTGGCTATTGCTTGGTAATATTGACAAAGGAATGTGTTTTGATCATGCTGGAAGTAAAAATAACACGAGTGCTGTGACCTCCTTACCGACAGCCAGTTGTTTGACCTACACTGGGAGAACTGAAGTGTTAAACTGCGGCTTGAATAATCTGAGAGTTCTCTATGACTATTTAAATTTACTGTCTCAAGATTAGTACGGCTGTATTTAGCATATCCCAAGGTGATGTGGCATAACATATTTGCCCCCCCAGCTTATTTTTTTTATTTGGCTTGGTACAGAGTATTAATTTGTAAGACATTTTATTTTCATATACACATTATGTCAGTGACGTTCTGTGGTGGGAGGCGGAAAGTAATGGTTGTTAACAGCCCTTCATACTATAGTGTGAAGGAGGTTCGATCTGCAATTGAATAATTGTTTATTTATACTAATAGTAAAGCTTACACAAAAAGTTCCGTTGCTGTACAATATTTTTTTCTTATGATAGGTTTACTCAGTATAATTTTAGCTGTAATAAAGATTTTGTGTTTTTTTTTTTAAGTGATGTGTTTATATTTGTTTCAAATAAAATCATGAATGAATTTCCACAGAAATCCATGCCAATGGCTATACTAAGCATGTACGTACATATATTTAAATTTCTTATATCCTCACAGCTTACAAATATTTGTATGTATCAAGGCACTGGGTACGCCCATCAGAAAAAAAATTTGTATTTGATGCTAAAATGAATAACATCTTTGATGTACACGTACCTCAGATTAGTCTTAATAATTTCTCCCAAACAGCTTAATATAAGAAGGGAAAAAATAAATGAATAACACAGAAGTAATTTGTACATTTTAACTTTATTTTACAGACTTGTAAAAAAAATTATGTAATAATAGTTACACACTCAAGCTCATTCTTTATTCGACAAAAAAATTATGATTTTGTCTGTTTTGTAGAACAATTCCTGTTGTGAGCATTCAGTCCACTCTTATTCGCACCACAGTTATCGCATGAATAAATCTTGTATGAAATGCTTAATAAGCAGTTACTAGCTTCATGTTGCCTGGCATTAGAGCCATTCGTGAATGTCTTGCAATAATACTTGCACTTGGTTACTGCTGCTGTATAACTTCTACTCCCAGAATCCGTGAGATTTCGTGGTACCGATGCAGATATCAACATATCCTTATCCACAAGTTCCTCATTCATATTATAACATCTTACACAGTAGATGAATATAGTGACAGTCTGCCTTACGCCACATCCTTCAATAAAGTAAACACCTTCTTACATGAAGCATGCTTACATACTATTAACACTATACAATAAGCAATTTATGTTAACCATCCCAAGTGCCTCAGTAGATGTCTGCTGCTATGTAGCTGCAAGACAGCATGTTGATAGACTGTTATACGAGGCCTAATTAGCCCGATCGCTGTCTAGCCAGCAAACTCGTCCATAATACAATTAATCTTCTTTAAAATTGTACATCTTTTAGTTTTGGAGGTGCCTTGTTTTTTTCTTTTGCTGCAGCACTCTCCCGATGTGTCGTCCACCAGCTCCTAGAATGTGGTGTGTCTGTAACAGTAGCACTTCCTTGAAAACACTCTAGGCATGGGAGACAGCCAAGAATCTCTTTGTCCTGTTGCAGATAGGAAGGTAGGTGTTTTTTGTAGACATATTGTATTTCGTGTTGTGCATATGCGAGAAGGAATCCTTTACGCAAATATGCAAGCCTGGTATCTATGTCAAGTGCTGCAAATGATTTAAGCTTTCTATATGTTACAATCGATGATAAAATGTTCAGACCACTAGAACAGCATCCCATCGTTTTCACTATGCCCTCTCGATGAGAAAAATAATTTTTGGATTATTTGTGGTAGTATAAGCTGCTGTTATTGACTGAAAATGGGATAGCCATGGTGTTGGGTTTTCCAGAGAATTACAGGCACGCAATTATTAACTCTAAACAAGAAGTTATTGTTCTCTTAGTCAACATACGGACGTCTTTTAACAATAAAGTCTGGAGGTCCGTATTGCATGAAAATAAACTATAGTATATATATTATCCGATTTACTTACAATCTATACTAATTGCGACGTGCGTTATATCACAACTAAGAAAAAAATATCTAGTGCAGCATAGTTATCAGTAGAGGTGTGTGAAGCTTCACATTTTCGTAGTCGAATTAAAGACTTTTGTATCTTCGACTTCATCTTCAAATAAAAAATCTTCAAGTGAAAAGTCTAAGATTTTCACCAAGTGTTTTTTCCACCGAAACTAGTATCAAAACCAGCAGCCAGTATCATTAATAGATGTGTGCGGATATTCGAAAATTCAAATAGTTGCAAATAGTAATGTACGATTTATTCACATTCGAACTTTGAATAACTTTTGTAAAAATTGTGAATAATTTACATTCCCATGCGAGTGGTTGTAGAGCTGTGCCGCCCTTTTGAAAGTTTTCCCATGGAAGGAAGCACACTGGGAAAGGAAAACCTCAATGGAAAAGATGCTCAACTTTCACTGTTTTTCAAACAAAGTTTGTAGTTTTTATCCCAATTTCCACCCTGTTGAGATAATCTACCAGCTTGACATTGACGTGGGTCGGTCGGCCAGCAAGGGGAGGGAGTAAATCTTTTTACAGCCGATCGCTTTCCTTTGTCTCTTTCTTTCTCTTTCACCCTCTCTCTCTTTTTTTTTAGGCAAACAAGAGGTCATGCCTGATACACACCAGTGGAAGGCTGTTTAATAAGAGGGTGACCGACCATAACATAACACACATACAGTGTAAATTTTCTGTCTCGAAAAATTTATGTTTCTTTACCTTTCTAATTTTGACATGTGCAGCGATGTCATAACAGTTAACGCATTTATCACATGCGGGAGTTGGGCTGACGTACGTACCACAGCTGATACGTCTTTTTGGAAGAACTACACACTTTCCTTGTAAGCAGTGAAAGTGTCTCAACTCTCTTGCTCTGAGGCTCTAATGCCACCACCATCCAGCATGTTTACTATCTAGCCTGACATTGACAAGGGTCCTTGGAGGAGGAAAGGGAAGAGGCCAAATGTTGATAGCCACCCATTGAAATCACTGTGTGGTGGTGGTGCCTAATGGGACTGGATATATGGAGTATGGTAGTTTTTATAAAGTTTATAGGTATCTAAATGTATAATTATTACTTTCTTGCAGATTTTGATATTTCAGTTTTTCAGCAGTACAAGATTAGGATATGTTTTATTCCATTGCTCAGTGTTTAGTAGGCATACATTTTTTTGGCAGTAACAGTACAAATGAGTTAAATACACTTTAAATAGCCTACTATAAATTAATATATATTTTTTAATCCTTCGACTTTAATTTTTCTTCAAAATTACTTTGCATGATGCAAGCTTCGCTTCTACTTCGCTTCACATTTAAAAAACGACCTTCGCACATGCCTAGCGTGTAGATTTTTTTCTCATCTTCATGTTTTATTTTTCCCATTATACTTAAATATTTCAGTTTTAACTTATTTGCCAATTGATATAGTGTGAAAAGTCATTCTCGGCCGGAGTCAGTCTTGGTAGGAGTCAGTCACAGCAGGAGTTCAAGTTCATGTATTCTTGAAAATGGTACAAGCCACTGGCGATTTGAAATAAAGTATGTTGAGTACGACTACATACATACCTTCAGTGACTGCCCAAAAACTGCAATGCTATTGTGCCAAGACATTTATTACTGGTCCACACCTGATTCTAATGTTTGTGATGGTTGCCAGAACCAATATGGTGAACAGAAACAAGAATTTGGACAGACATAAAATGGTCACCAGTCCTCTGGTCAACACCCAAGACCCATGTCCTAGATACTTACTAGACCCATTATGTCTGCTAATCCTCTGGTCCACACCTGCGACCCATGTCCTAGATGGTTTCCAGACACAATATGCTTGGACAGAAACAAGATGGTGGACAGATACAATATGGTTGGACAGACACAATATCCACATCAGTCCACGGGTCCTCTTCTGAGAGCCACATCCTAAATGGTTGCCAAAAAGTAACAGGGTGGACAGAAACAAAATGGATACTGGAAACAATGTGGTCACCAGTCTAATGGTTCTCACCCATGACCCATGTTCTTAGATGGTTTCCACTCGACTGGTCCACACCTTTGTGCAATGTCTTAGATGACGGACAAACACAATATGACCACTGGTCCTCACCCAGAACCCTAGATGGTGGCCAGACACAATATAGTGGACAGAAACAAGATGAATGATAGAAAAAAAGTGTGTGTGTGTTTGTGTAAGGTCAGCGGAAAATATTGGGTGCCGAATCCTTGTAATTGCTGAAATGTTTTGACTTTTATTTCTTTTAAGCATTTACAATGCAATGTTCTGTACCTCAGACACATTTATTGGTATATCTGATGTAAAAATACCTATGACTGTAAAGAATTTGACTTTAATGAAATTTTATACAATTGCCTCAAATAGTTTTGTGCGACAAGTCCACAGATAGGCTGCTTCCATATATACTTTTGATTCCTTCAGTCATAGGTAATCCAATTAAATCCAATATGGCATTGTGACATAGACATGCAGTTGTTGGTTCTGATATAGTCAAATTAACCTTAAAAATATGCACCAGTAGACATTCAACACAGTATACTTAGGTTTCTATGTTTTGAAAATTAAGAATTAATTATATAAAATATTTTAATTATAAAAACATATTTGCTCTTAACATTGTATTCGAACAAGTATTGAAAATATTTGCGACCAAAGACACATCATGTGCTATAGTTATGTTTGAAAAACTCGTCATTATATTTTAGGTAGTCCTCTTTAATACAATATGGAAACTGACATAAGAAGGTGAGTAATCTACAAGTAAGCCCCTCATTTTCAAATGCCTTTTAAAAAGTACTGGGCTGTAAGTAAATACATCATACAATACAAGTTGAAATATTTTTTTTAATACATAACTTTTTTATATACATATGGGCACTAACATATTATTTGTCTTGGAAATATATTACATAAAGTACATAATTTTTTTTATAAAATTGTTTTTTGTATGATTAATGGTTGTTACATCATAATCAAATTCGTTTTGAAAATATGAGTTGATAGACAGGTCCCTCGATACACTAGTGTCTGTAAGTTTAAAAGTTAAAAAAATTTTAATATTTAACTTTTATTTATAAAATTATGCTTTTGTATAATCAATGGTTGTGGCATAATATTACAATCCAAGATGGTGGATGGTTCTGACACCAGATCATGGTAGCTGCATGAATTATCATAAATTAAAATATCTCGTATATATTATTTCTTTTCGAATAGACATACCCATGCCTATAATATGCAATGAAAATTTCTGTTGTTATATTTATATATATACATTATTTAGACCTGTACTGTCACCCATGTCCTGGTAGCTCAGTCCACTAGGGCATCTGTCTACCAATCCAAGTTCCGGCAGTTTGCCGCTCCTCACCTCCACAGCTTTTTATACTGTATTAAACCATATCACATTGATAGGGGCGAGTGTCTGTATATATCACATGGAACATCGCCCTTAGCCTCCAGCTGACACCAGCGCTTGTAGCAGCTGATGATGACATCAAGCGACACTAGCGCTGCCTAGCAGACCATGGGGGAACCAAGATGGCGCACCTGGTAGGCAATGAGAGAAACTTCCATTATGGTGGCTGATACTAGCACCACCTAGCAGACAATATGAGAACCAAGATGGCGACATATAGCAGACAAAACAAGATTGCGGTCTACAGACATCCAAGATGGCAGGCAACAGCAGATGATATCCAAGGTGGCATTTGGAATGGGAGGGAGCAGGTGAGTAGGAATAAAAGAGCAGGAGGTACCAAGGTGGAATGACAGAGCACAAACTTGTAAATTCTAGAAACAAGATGGTGACATGAAATTCCTGGTGGATGGAGGTCAAGGTCATCCAAGATAATGGGTGGAGGTAAGGTCAAATGTCAATGTAATTCATGATGGTGGCTGATCCACTGGTTCACACCCAGGACCTATGTGTGCTCAGCCATACTATTTCTAACTACTCCTGTACGTGGATCAAACCTCTCTGCATGTGGTTGCACCCTCAAATTTCCTTGGATCCTTAAACTCCAAAATTGTTCATGGAAAAGACTTGAAATTTGAGTATGACATAACTTTTTCTGCACCATCTCATACCAGTAGCATGCAGTGCCTTTCAAACCAATATTCAGATATTTCAAAACTTTGTAATTACCAAGTTTAAAAATTGCCTCATATTTCTGAAACTGTTTTAAAAGTGTTGCTGGGTTTTCGGTACTTTTACCTGTAAATGAAGGCATTTTCTTTGTTCACTGGTGTGCTGAGTGATGGATTATGGCAGCAGTGGGGTTTAACCGCACTGAGCTTGCTGTTGTTATGTCGCTGCAATTTTCTTCCTCTCTGGTGTGTTTCTAGGTAAGTTGGTATTAATATTATTGCACACTATTAGTTGAAAAGTGTCATTCCCCCTAGGTGTGATTATTATTTTGTTAAACTTGTTATTTATTTTGATTTCAATTGTGATTATAGCTTCTTGTGTGATTCTGTTAGGCTATATTTTTCATGAGTACCTTTAGTGTTTTGCATCAACCGCAATTCAAGGTGCTGAGCTAGTGACTCTTTAAGTTTTCAAATGTTATAAATTAATTATTTTTGAAGGTTTCTTGCAATTTTTTTTAAATTTATTTCTGTGCTTTCACTACTATTATTTGCTTTATGAATGTAATTTAACATTTCAGTACTATGGTTGTTTTCCATCTCAGCTCACCTACAATTACTCCCTGATTTGCAGTTTGTACCTTAACTGATTCAATAGTGGCATGTATCACAGTATTAGCAAGATTTATTTCTTCCCTATTTTGTCATCCCATGGTTTGCATAATTTTGTCTCTGTATTGTTGTATTTTATCTTCTATTTCAGCCTGATAATGTTCATACAGTTGTTTAATTTTCTCCAGTTTATTTTTTGGTTGTGGGTATGATAGCTCTAGTTGTGACTGCATTTCCTTCAACACTTTGTTTTGTGTTTGTAAGTGAGCATTCTGTGTTTGAATTTCCATCTGTAACTGTGCATTCATGTTTTGTATCATAATTATTTACTGCTCAAAATAATTACTTGCAATTAAATTTATCCTCAACTATTTAGTAGTTGTGACAGTTTGAACCACATCCTCATTACTAACTATATAGTTTGTAGTTTCATTCAAAGTGGGTGTGTTCATATATTCATCCATTCCAACCTCTATATCTGTATAATTGTTATCTATGTTTTAATTCTTAGTACTGGGTAAGTAATGTGAATCTCTATTTTTGAGTACTACCAAAGGTTTTTTTCTTTTTGTCAAAACCTTGTCGGACGGCCTACACGTTAGACCGACAATTTTTACTTATGCGACATGTACTAGTAGTTTGTAATGTGTGTGATTGCTGTTATCTGTGCACATGCTCCATAAATAAAAAAAATTGGAAGTTTATTGAATATTTTAGCTAGATATAAAATACATTTAACGTGAAGAAATTATTTCTTTCTATAATAAAATGTTTAGAGATTAATATTCTGACTAGCATCTTCTCAAGTTGAGTGGTTGAGGTTTAAATAGAAAGAAAACAAGTCTTGACTCATGTCCCTTTAATAGCACCAGTTACACAGATGGTATTTCTGTCAGTCAGTATATTGGCTTTCAGAACCTGAAGGAGACTCTGGACTCTCAGAAAGAGAAATTTTCTCAATTTTGAATTGACAGCAAATTGATACAGATCTTGTAAATTATTCTAACTTGGTTCCCAAATCACCAATCATCCTTAAACTGAATCATATTTGGTTCATTAGTTGAAACAAATAGTTGCCATCATGATGTCTTATATTAATTTGCAACTTTTTTAAGACCAATTTTAAGGAAACAAGGAATATTCATTTCTTTCCTGACATTTTTTTTTTGTAATCCTCTGAAAAACATTTTTAACCAACTTTACATTTCTCATAACACAAACAAAAGCCTTATAAGTATTAATTAACTACAATCACATGAAATTGGGCTATACTTTAAAGAAATGTTATACACTATCAATATTAAGCATGTTTTTATAATGTTATTTCTCCAAACTAAATTAAATAATATCTGTAGCAAATATGCTACAATGTTTACCTTTAATATGCTTTGCTTCCAGCATTAGTTTAAAATACTTTATATGCAAAAACCCCCCTTTTTTTTAAATTTAAATTTCAATCCTTTTTATTTAGCTGGCGATTGTTCATTTTTCTAAATTTTTGCAGTTTTCATTTTCTTCCCATCTGAAAGTACTTTCTTGTTGGTGAAGTGTGACAAATAAAATATGTAATTTTACAGGTGAGTCATTAAAATTATTGGTGGTTATGTCTTATGGGAGTAAGCGTTTCTTTGTCACCTTAATAAACTTAGTTGTTCCTGTGATTTAACAGATAAACTTGTGATTATCTGAAGGAAAAAAAAATTTAATAATAGGAATTTTTCCACATAATGTGCATTTTTCACTCATGTCAATTTACTGTTTATATCAATAAGATGCTAAACTAATACAATCAACCTCTAAGGTAGGAACCTAGCAGTGAAAAATACAATACCTTTCAGAAAATGAAAAAAGAATACCTAGAAGGAAATGCACAGCAGTTATATTCACTTGTAACATTACTAAATGGTAGCACATCAGGCAATGATGTGGAATAATTAGGAATTTAATATTGTTTGTCAAATATCTTAAATATATCAGCATTTGCACCTGTAGAGGGAGTAAGTAGCCTGTAGTTTCCATTATTTTACTGTAGTCCAAAGTTGTGTCATAAATAGTGATTTGATATAGCAATAATTTATCTTACTATCATCTGTCATAACAGTTTCACTGTATGTAAGTATATTTAACAAAACTATGTGAATAAATAAAAAATGTTAAATCACAGTACACATAAAGACATTCTGTATTTCTTGTATTGTGTCATCTACTACATTTTTGATTTTTGGATACCAATTTATTTATCATCTATGCTAAAAAAAAGCATTGCTAGTTAAACTGTTTTTCATTACTGTTGGCCTATCAGTGTCATCAACATTAAGTTTGAGGTTAAGTATTGTATTTTTAGGATCTAAAATGTTAGTCTACATCTATTGTTTGTCAGCATGTCTAACTTTTCCTCTCAGTCTCATGAAAAACTGTGTATAAATGTTCCACTGTAAATGGAATTTTAATTAATACAGCATTTTTATCTAGTTTGTGAAGCTTGCACGGAATAAATTTTCTTCTCTTTAATTTCATTAAAAAGATTGGTTTAAATGAAATAGTAGTGTGCCAAACATGTATTTTAATGTTTCTGTACATTTTTGTGAAAAGTTTGATTTTTCAAGTAAAATGGTCCTCAAATCTAAAAATCAATAATATACATAATAGGCCTATTAACAAATGTTTTTCACATATGATATACTTTTATGGTTATTAAAAATAATGACAACTCTTTTAACAGTCTGTAAATATCCACACTAAATGTAATATGTCTTTTGTCCTGAATACAATAGTTAAAAAAATGCCATTAATTTTAAATTTCTTTCCATGGTAGGACATAATTCATCAATTAAAAAACAGGAACTTATTATATTGCCAATATTTGGTAGGTAGCCTTCATAAGGTGCATCAACAGCTTATCTGTTTCATTTATAGCTCTACTGATACATTACAAATATCAAATAACCTGTGGAAAATTCAACTTTAGTGTCAAATCTTAGACTTTACAAATGTGAGACCAGCATCATCAATTCATTGTTTTATTTTCAGTTTTTAAGGGCTGCCTTTTTCCTCTGTTACAGATTAATGGCTTTTTTTTCTCACAAAAAACAATAAGTACACTCATTTCAATTAAAAATGCTGCACCCATAAAATGTCAAAATTGAGCGAAACTGGCAGTGGGAACAATGAAACACATAACTGATTGTATATTAAGATCATTAAGTCATTTATTCAGGCAAAATTATTCATTTTAAAAGTATCTTTATAAATGGTTGCCCTATCAATAGCCTTATATCCAATGATAAGATCTGCCAAGGAATCATAAAAATGTCTAATGATATCTTGTGAAAGATCATCTCGTAATTGTTGCAAGTGCCACTCCAGAAGATGCAGATCCTTTGATGGCTGAAGCTCCCGTCTCAGCTGGCTACATGCATGTTTTATAGATGACAGGTCTTAAAACTAGGCTGGCCAAGGAAGTATGTTGGACAGCATGAAGGCAGTTGTTGGAAACCTGTGCTGTATGTATTCAGACATCATCATGGAATATTGCCTAATGCCATGAATGGACACGCATGAGGATTCAGAATCTGCTGAATGTACCACTGTTCCATCAATGTTCCACTGATCACGACCAAGGAAGCCAGAAAATCATAAGAGATTGCTCCTCACATGATGCCACCAATTCTGCTGTTGTGGGATCAACAATTTGTGTACAGTTTGATGCCCCTCCATGTTCAAATACAGTTGCCATCCATGTCCAGGCAGAATCTGGATTTTTCACTAAAGATGATGCATTGCCCTTTCTCAGCCATCCATGGCACTGATTATAACAATATTTCAAAAGAAGTTGTTATCAATGGATGAAAACGTCAGGGACTTTGAGAATGCACATATTCTTCTGTAATAGTATAGGTGAAAACAGAGGTCACTAAGTGATGCTGCTGCATGTGTCTGGATGTTGGGAAGACACACCGCTGGTTGAGTTTATATCTTTCAGATAATGAAACTTTCCTCTCCTCTGGTTGTCTTTCTGAGTGGCACAGAGCCTTTCCAGCTTATAGATGTTCCCTCATGTTTCCATAACTCCTAACATTGTTACACAATTTGTTCACAACAGTCCATGCAGTGGACATTTTGACAGAATAATCACTTTGCCCCATTTAGTCCAACAGTTTACCCTCTTTTAATCTCTGTCCCTGCCTCTGTTGAATGTGTTGCACAGGTACGCTAGCTACTTACTAATGTTCACTCCATATGTACATTAATTGTACTGCATACAGCTTCATTCTATGACATTTTGCATTACCAGGGTTATAGTGATGTTAGCACCTTCCGTGGCTGTTCTGTTAGGTCAGTCACAGCCAAACTTATTTGTTTTTAATATTACTTCTGTGGTGCTGTACACAAACTTTTGCCTCTTATGAATAATCTGTTCTTGGTACTGCTATTAGTCTGAAAATATTATCTCATGACTGACAAATGTATAATCACGTATGATTGAATCTTCTTCATGTTAAAGAGTTGAATTGTAGCTTTTTAGAGCAATTGAGATCATTGTTATCTTTTAAAATTTGTCAACACTTAAACTATTGTAAGAAGAAATGGGAAAAACCAGCATAGGAAGAGGAAATATCCTTAGGCAGAGATGCAAGGGAAAATAGTGTGGAGTGAAGTGGAGAGGTTTTGGATGACTCTTAACATCTGGGTTTTGATAGCAGATGAAGATGAAACGAGGTGAGTAGCACCAGAATGCAAGGGTGGGGGAAACATGAGATCCCTGAGAAAACCCACTGATCAGTGGCGTCGTCCAGCACAATTCCCATGTGTGAAATCCGGGAGCAACCCCGCTGGGAATCGAACCTGGTTTGCCTTGGTGGGAGGCAAGTGGTATAACCACTGTATCACCACAGCCTGCAAGGGAGAATACTCAGGCAATTTAACATGTATTAATTTATTGATTGCATGCTATGGTTAACAGGACTTAGAGGGAGGCGTGATTGTTCACAAAAGTGAACATACTGGAAAGATGATAGTAGGTTTTTTTTTGGTGAGTGCAGTTTGACAACAGGTGTAACACAATTAGAGGGTTCAATGCACAACTAGATTAAGTCCATGAAATTAATTAAACCAGAAGTGTGAGCTTTTAAATGAATTGTGCATAATGTATTGACGTGAACCAGGCGTTCACGGTTACCTTTGTGCCCACTGTAACTGCCGCAGTAGTGTCCTCCACTCCAGATGCACCATACCAGCGCACATGTGTGCAAGAATGATAGTGTGTTCAGTGTATATCAAGTGTATTTGTCCATGTGTGATAGTGCACCGTGTCATTAATTATTCAGTTTAACAATTTAATCATTATTATTTACCAATATGGTTTCGTCAGTATAGTGTAACGGTCATCACATACATAGCCAGCCAGGGACATGTGACATTTTCAAGTTGGCAATGCAGTGGCTGCTACAAGTCAATACNTGTCAGTATAGTGCAACGGTCATCACATACATAGCCAGCCAGGGACATGTGACATTTTCAAGTTGGCAATGCAGTGGCTGCTACGAGTCAATACTTATATTTAATATTAATATAATGGTGTTTTATTATGTAAATACAAGGGTAATTGTGTTTTATTATGTAAGTTGTGTTTAATTATGTTTATATAAGGTATATCATGTTTACATCTCATTAGCATTTTAAGTCACATTTGTTTCATCTCTCCACCACCAGGTGTCGGCCGTGCTTAGGTGGCACGAGCCGATGCATTGGTGAGTACAGTAGGCAACATCACTTCGGCGCGAGCGGACGTGGTAAGTCTCTCGTTTCACAAGAACCTCGGTACCAGCCTCTCAGGCTGCAACCTCACTCAGCAATCGCATCATCATATCATTCACGAAGCAACTAGTATTTTTATGTTAAATCTCACCGAGGAGAGAGCAGCGTCACGCGTCTTACGTAATTATAATCCAGCAGTGTGTTTATATGACCACGCGGTCACCACGTGTTTGATCAAAGTGTTTAATAAAATATGGAATAAAACTTGAGTGCGTTATTAATTCAGGCGTGCGCAGCGGCCATACAGCTCGCAATTTCTTAATATCTGACGGTGTATTACCAGAGACCCCTGGGCCGTCGGCCGAACGACCCAAATAATCTCATTAGCTCACCGTAGAGCTATGGCGCCGGGAAATTTATAATCATTACATTACAGCTCTGGTATACGATCGCGTCANCATTAGCTCACCGTAGAGCTATGGCGCCGGGAAATTTATAATCATTACATTACAGCTCTGGTATACGATCGCGTCAGTATATCATGGAACCATGTATAATTTCATGTCCATATTTAGGTTTATTTAGCATGTAAACTTAAGTACCGATCGTAGCGATATTTCTGCCTGAATTAGTTCCGTATTGAGTTTTACAAGTAATTTAAATAATGGACTTGGCTGACTTGTGCTCTGAACTCTCCAATTATGGATCCTCCTCAATTGACTAATGTAAATGTAAACAGTAAAATATTAAATATGTATCAGTATATGTAAGATATACTGCATGGTCACTGTTGTTTGCTTACAATACTTGTGTGGTCTGAAAAGCTAATTTATCATATAGATTATTGATCCAACTGACGAAATCTACCTAGTGGTATTAAACCCTTATATTCACAAGATAACAAGTGAGTAATATAAACCTACGATTCACAAGAGGATCAAAGGCTTTACTTCAAGATGCTATTAAAATAAGTTTGCTACAATCATAGTTGTGATTCATTAATAGTATTTTACTTTGACTTTGAGACATTCAGATTTAAGAATTATGTCCAATAATTTTTTTTCTGTAACCCTTATATTTTCCAATTAACTCCTATAATTCTACAATTGCCATATTGGCTTATGTTTTATCTGTTTCTGTAGAGAATGATGCCACTGTTGAACCTGTGGAATTCTGTTAAAACAAGCAATTTAACACTGGTTGTAGTTTAACTTACAGACAATTCAGAATACTGTATTGCAGTATTTTTGGACCATCATAAAATTCATGGTCAACCATTTTCATGGTTTACGATCTCATTTGTAGGGCAAAGGAGATTTGAACATACTGATCACATTTTTTAGTTGTTAGCTACATCCTGTGCTTGGGTCTCACTGCAAGAAGGCAGTCCTGCTCTCAGTTAATGTGGTGGTAAAAATAGAGGGAAGCAGCAACCCGAAAATGACCTCTGTTGAGCTGTGGCCACCCTTGAATTTTTAGTGGTTTATCCTGCCTAGCCCCAAGTGAAATGACAGCTCCGAAGGTGGATGTGTAGTACAGGCAGTCCTCTACTTTAATACACAATGTGTTCCTAAATTTGTGTATGAAAGTTGAAATGTATGTAAGTAGAACCCTTATTTTAATGTGATAAATAAGGTTCCATTCCTAGATGGGGAAAAAAAACTTAACTAAACAAAAAAAAATTCAAAACAATATATTTACACACAAAGAAACAAGATCATGCATCAACGTTATTTAAAAGTGTTTAAATGTATAGCTAATAGTTCAATGTTAACTTTTCTGTGTAAAATGTGTGTGTTTGTAATGACTAATTGCAGTGGGCACATACATACATACATACATACAGATTCAGCTCTCTTTGGAATTGTACGTAGCCGGTTTAACAATCACTGGGACCTGGTGTAGATAACTTATCAGCTTTGCAGAAAAAGTTATTTAGCGACAGTTGAACGCCACCCTTCTTCTTTTCATACAATTGTCTGTAGCACATTGTAGCTGCTTCAACAACTTGACGAACTCGAGAACTTCTCTCTTCATCTGGATCATTTTCTTCAATGATGTTTAAAAAATGTTCAAGGTTTTTTAAAGCATCGTTGATTTTTTTCCCTGTAAGGGTTTTTGTTGGTTGTCCTGGACAGCCATTATTTTGAGCAGCTGTGGATGCTGATGAATTTGTCTCTTGAAGAGCAAGTAGATCTTCATTTGTCAATGGCTCTGAATGTGAGGCCATCAGATCATCAACATCTTCAGAAGTAACCTCGAGATCCAGCTGATGCATAACTTTAACAATTTGTTCTGTTGCACTTTCTGGGGTCTCCTCAAAACCTCTGAAATTTGGCACCAGGTAAGGACACAATTTATTCCAGCAACCACTCATTGTAGATGACTTTATTTCTTTCCAAGAGAGAGAAATATTGGTGACAGCATTAAGGACATTGTAGTTTTTCCAGAATTCTTTTAGAGTGGGTCTTCCATCACCATCTGTTGCCTTGACAGCTTTGTCGATTATTCTCCTCATGTAATATCTTTTGAAAGTTGAAATAACAGTCTGATCCATTGGCTGGATTAAACTTGTGGTGTTTGGAGGCAAGAATATGACCTTTACCTCTGGACATAAATCTCTCAATGCTTGTGGATGTCCGGGTGCATTATCCAACAATAACAATGCCTTGAATGCCAAATTCTTTTGCTTACAATAATTTTTCACTTCAGGGACAAAATTATTTACATACCAGTCCTTAAATAATGCTGAAGTAACCCAAGCTTTTGAGTTCCATTTCCATATGACTGGCAGTGTTTCTTTGGGGTTTCCTTTCAAAGCCCTGGGATTCTCACAGTGGTACACTAACAGAGGTTTTAGTTTACAATCTCCTGCAGCATTACCACCAATTAGAAGTGTCAGTCTGTCTTTAGATGGCTTGTGTCCAGGTGCAACAGCCTCTTCTTTTGCCAGGTAAGTTCTTGAGGGCATTTTTTTCCAGAATAAGCTCGTNCAAAATTATTTACATACCAGTCCTTAAATAATGCTGAAGTAACCCAAGCTTTTGAGTTCCATTTCCATATGACTGGTAGTGTTTCTTTGGGGTTTCATTTCAAAGCCCTGGGATTCTCACAGTGGTACACTAACAGAGGTTTTAGTTTACAATCTCCTGCAGCATTACCACCAATTAGAAGTGTCAGTCTGTCTTTAGATGCCTTGTGTCCAGGTGCAACAGCCTCTTCTTTTGCCAGGTAAGTTCTTGAAGGCATTTTTTTCCAGAATAAGCCCGTCTCATCAACATTAAAAATTTGGTGAGATGAGTAATTTCCCTCGTCAACAATGTTCTCAAAAGTTTTTATAAATTTTTCGGCAGCTTCAGTATCTGCACTGGCAGATTCCCCTGTAAATGTTATGTTGTGCAGTCCTGCCCTTGACTTAAACTTGTCGAACCAGCCTTTGCTCGCTTTAAACTCTGGAGCATTAGCAGCTGACTCACCAAGCTGTTTTTTCCAATCTTCAAACAAACTGAGAGCTTTGCATTGAATTATTGCAAGGCTGATAGGGATATTTTTCTGGTGTTGATCGTCGAACCACACTTTTAAAGACAGTTCCATCTCTTCCATCGCTGCACTCCGCCGTTTTGAAATTATTTTAGAAGAAAGATTTCTCGAATTTATAACATAGTCCCTTATATTTCCTTTACTTTTTTCAATAGAACGCACAGTGGATCGGCCCAGGTTGAAAGACCGTCCTATAGCTGCAAGTGATTTGCCACTTTCCGATTGCGCAATAATATCTGTCTAATTTCATTTGTACACTATTTACAACATGTTTTCTTTGTTTCTTACACACTGAGTCTTCATTACTTTCGTTTTTACGTTTGTTATTCATTGCGTAGTGTAATAATTATGTACGTGCGCCAATAGATTAACAAAAAAAAACAATGGATACAAAATTAACCTCANTTTAAACAGGAACAGCATTAATACGTAGAATCGCCATGGCATAGTAACACATCAGACGTACAACTGCATATTTGTTCAGTTATATCGGAAACATAGTTCCGTATATCCACACCAGAGGTCTCTACGTAGTATAAGTCAACAATCTTTGATGTTAACGTTTCTCGTGGAGGCATGCACGCAATATTTTTTTTGGTTATGTACGAAAGAACGAAGCAAACACGCGAAAGTTGAATTTATGGTGTAAGAAACCAATGTATGAAAGCGCGAATTGTACGAAAGTCGAGTGCACGAAAGTAGAGGACTGCCTGTACTAAGGCTGTGTCTGAATTCTCTCTAATGTCCATACTTGGCCCTGTCTATGTCACCATATACGTACTATCAATATCCAAATTCCCAGTATAATACACAGAGGCTTTATACTTGGAAAGTAAGTGAAGTTGCTTACTTTCTGGGCATACGTATGTACTTGTGTCAGGAATCTGCGAGCCCGACCCCAGGTGTGAAACAATTTAAGTATAACACAAAAATCTTCAACCAGTCAGTTGACTGTTACAAATCAATTAACCATTTGTCATAATGGGTAATTAAATGTTGAGGGGAAACCTATTAAAATTATGGTGGTTGTTGATACTATGTGATTTAGGTAAATTATTTGTTTATTTAAAAAATTGCCATGTGCAACTCCTATGCAGTTAAATTTTCTGCATTACTAAAAGGCTCGTGACATACCACTGACAAATTGTATGGTATGTTCCATAATTTTTTTTTCAAAATCTTGCATACAAATAACAATGGCTATAATTTAACTATGTTGATAATGAAGTAATTTTTGGCTTTCTTCTTTTTTCAAAATTGACATCTGCACACCATTTCTAGCTTTGGTGATCTCTTCTAGGCTATACATGTGCATTGCTTCTGCTACCAAGAACTTGATGTTCAGTGCAATCTCCTCTTCTTTGTGCTGTCAGCATGTGATTCCTACCCCTCTGTTGCTTCATCTACCCTCCTGAGTTTCTTCAACTTTAGCAAAACAGCAACCTCTCCCACTTTACTTACCTATACCCATTGAGTTGTAGCTGAAGGACAGATTGCCACATTCCTCTTTCTTTCCTAGGCTCTTGAATTAACAACCCCCTTTATACAACTACTGTAGGGACCACTGATCAGAGAAAAGGGAAAGATTTCCTGTCCATCAGCAGCTGTGGGCATGAGTATCAGCAATTTCCTGCTTTTCCATTAATATAGTTTTTTATTAGAAAAAATGTGTTTCCATGAATATGCAAACACATGTTTTCTTATAAACAATATATAACTATATATAACCTCTGTTGCTAATCTAACCAAACACAGAATGGAAATGAAAGAAAATTTAACTCCTAATTATGTTTCCATGATAAAAGGGAAAATAAACAGTAACAAAAATTTAATGTGACATTTTTTTCTACAATTATATTTTAGCTGTATATCTTTATTTATAATATAACAAAATTGCAATAATTTTGTAGCAAATATACATGTTTTCATTGGCTTCTAATTGTTAAGTTTTATGTTATCTTACATTTAGAAAATTTTTGTGTTTAGTAATCTTAATCTTTCTTAATGTCTTTGCAGGCCCACACATGCCCTTTTGACTAGGAGCTCTTTTATTCCTTGGTAGTCACAATGGGATATATGTTCATGTCTTGTAGAATGACAGTTGGTCTTGCACCACCTAGTCAGTAAACTTATAAATGTTAAATTCTTAATATAGTAGTTAAAAATCTTGAAAAGAGGGCACTAGTAATTCAGCCACCAAGAAAATGGTTTTTGGTTACTCTGCCTAGTTATTTGCTATCTCCTTGCTAACTTGACAGGTCATATTTTATTATTTTACATTTCATTGATAATTTTCTGTAAGCAGTATTATTTGCAATTGTGATATCTTTGTTAGAGATGCAAAGTAGGATGTTGTATTGCAAAATTTGAAATATTATTCTTGTATGAAGTGGGAGGCCATAGTGGTACAGCAGCTAGAGTGCTCGCCTCCCACCAAGGTGACCTGGGTTCTATTCCTGGTGAGGCCGCTCCCTGATTTTCACGCATAGGAATTGTGCCGGATGATGCCGTTGGTTGATATGTTTTCTCAAGGATCTCCTGTTTCCCCCATCCTTGCATTCTGGTGCTGCTCTATTCTCACCTTGCTTCATTCTATCGGCTCTCAAGTCCCCGATGTTAAGAGCTGCCCAAACCTCTCCACTTAAAAAAACTGTTTTTAATATTACGTCTGAAGAATTGAGAGCTTTTTTACAATGTGTGCTCTTAGTATATCATTACAGTTTGAATATTTTCTGAATTTACTGAAATATTAAGAGATATGTCATATGACTTTTTTTAATGAATAGTATGAATGGGGTTCATTTTAAATCCAATGCAGTTATAAGGTTTTCAAAACTAATTGAAACTAATGTTTATCACCTGTGAAATACAACCGAACCTGGAAACAGTTGCTTACAGTTTTATTATTGCTATTCAAAAGGTCGCTATGTAGGAAATTAAACTAAATTTGTATGCTTGTCATATCTTTATTTATTAAAATTTTTATTAATTCAGATTTTTGTGTTGTTCATAAGTTTTAGTGTGTTATTTTATGTGATTTTAGGAATCACAGCCTTAGAAATGGCGGAAGGTAAACCTCCTTATGGTGACATCCATCCAATGAGAGCTATCTTTATGATTCCTACAAAACCACCACCTTCTTTTCAAGAGCCAGATCAATGGTCTCCTGAATTCATTGACTTTGTGAGTCGTTGCTTGGTTAAAAATCCAGAGGAAAGAGCAACAGCAACAGATTTGCTTCATCATGAGTTTATTGGTGAGTACGTATTACATTATTATATGGTTGTTAAAAAAAAGCAAGTTTGGCGGGGACAGACTTTTGTATGAGTGTATCATTTCATATAATTTGCTTGAAATGTTAATATTCAAGCTGCTGCAATTTTTTTTTAATTTTTGTGCATCTTTTTGCTTTTTTATTATGAATCCTGTCTCTTATTTGTACTATGGCATGTGTGTGGATTTTTGTCAGCTCTCAGGAATGTACAGGCTAATGGCTGTGAGCAGTTGAAAGCACCATATGTAACTGTTTAGACAGAAAACAGGACATAGCAATTTTGTGTGCTAACAGCTGTTGAGACAATTTTTTTACTGACAGTAGTGCACTCTGTCCAGCTGTGATGGGTGATTCAATCTTTTTGTCACACAAGAGTCATTGTTTGCAGTTAGGCCTGTGGTTGGTTTCAAGGAAAACATGAGATAAAAATAGGTGAGAGGGAGAGAGGATACAACCAGATGGCTATCATCATCATCATCATCATCGTCATTATAATTGGGTCAACATAGAGGAGTGAAGGGGTTTTAGCTAAAACATTTTCCATAAGTGCCTTGGGTAGTTGGCAAAAATGTGATTGGAGTGTGTGAAGAAATGGCGCAGTGCAGCAGCGGGTGTGTAGTTTGGTAGTCGTGTTTTGTGTTAAAGTCCAGCTTAGAGGATGCTGGCAAAAATCATCACCATGTAAATGTTAAGTAATATCTCTGTGTTTTGCTGTTTGTAGTTTGTAGCTGGCCTATAAATACAGTGAGTTTCTGAGTTATTAGGTTGATCATAGCCCAAAAGAAAGTATGGGATGAAATTCACACTATTTGTACATAATATCAAACTTTTTTGGATAGTATAGAATAATTAGTTAGTCATTAGTTAATGCCTCTGAGATTAATAGTCCTAAGGCTAGCACCATAGGTGTGACTTTGTGGAGTCGGGAAACTCCCTCTGGTGCACAGATCACCAACAATATGGCAGACAATAGTCAGTCAACCTCACCCATCAGTGATGAAGAGAACCAAGCGAGCAAGTGAAAAAACCCGATGTGTAATGCCAGACTGCACTAGAATTGGCACCCGTGATATATAGTGTGCGCACTTGGGGGGGGGGNGAATGGTTAGAGGAGGAACAGGAACTGGGTGGCTTGTAATTCCATTGTAGCTTCTGTAGAGACAGTCAACTACCCTGCAACTTTCCTGAATGTGAAGGCATTGGATGCATATGCATTCAGTGTAAACAATACCCCAGAACACTACTTGTGCCTTGGATGGCTAGACAGAGTCCAATACTTGCTGGGACTAATATTCGTTTGTCAGGTTTACAAGACAAATCGTCCGGACACCCTGGAGAAATTCTCACACCAGGTAGAAACCAGATTTACTGCTCTGATCAAAGCCTACTTCCAAAATAAATAGGTTAACCACAGGAAGACTCGAGAAAATTCCTTAAAGCTTGTGTAGCCAATCTCATACAAACATATACAGGTCCTGAAAGCCCTATGGCTGTCTCACATTAAGGTTTAGCTACTCGGCAAAGTTGCAACATGGTGGCAAAGATATGGGGACTTTTTTACCATGTGGGAACAACTAAAGGAGAGACTGCTCAAGTACTTTCCTGGCAGGAAGGTAGTGGCACATCTCAGGGAGGAGTTGTCTACCATTACCATAGTCCAGAAACAAAGGGAACAGGCCGAGATTTTTATTCAACAGAAGTCGTTGATGTTCCAAATGGTATACCAAGGGGCCAAGGAAGATCAAGCCATAGAGATAATCATGTGGCTGTTACTTCCAGAAATCCAATTCTATCTAAGGAAATCTGAGCCGAGAATGATGGAAAACTGACCCAATGAGCCAGAACATGAGAACAGGACATGGCCCTAAAGATAAAAGCTCATATGCAAACCAGGACAGCAGTACTTACCAGTACTGAATCCAAAACGCAGGACACTACCCAACCACCGCCCAGTGTATTCTAAAATTGCCCAAATGCTGGCACTGCCCAGAGCGCCACTTCTATCAGGACTGTCCCGTATGCCAACGTAAACAAGCAGCCACTTACAACGGAAACCACAGAACAACAGTACCACTGGAGGCTCCCATTAAGTCAGAGAAAACTGGAAAAAAAGTACAAGGAAATGCCAAACCAGGAAGAAAGAAGGGTCCGCAGCCCTGGCAAAGTAGGCAGGTCCCGTAAAGTCAGTGTGCTAACAGGTCAAACAGCCTCCAAAGAACCTCTCCGAATTCCTGTATAAATTGAGGGTCAGGAGCTGGTAGTCATGCTTGACATGGCAGCTAATGCCAATTTCATATACACTGTGCTCATCCCCCAGACACCACATGCGACGGAACCAAGTAGAGAGGTAGTACACATGGCACAGGAGGGAGCTATGCTTTGAATACACGGGAAAGCATATCTGAATTTGTCTGTGGGTGGAAAAACACTGAGGAAGAATTTTTCCTAGCAGATAATTTATGTGAGGCTATAATTCTGGGACAACTATGGCTTTCTGGCCAACAAGCCAATAATCAAATGTAACCAAAGTTGGATATATTTGGGACAAAACCAGAGGCATGCAATTTCATGGAAGCAATCTCGTACATGTGAACCCATGCAATCAATTCTGACTGAAAATTTGAACTACCCGCTGGCCAACAATGAAATAGTCCAGCTTATTGAGATACTGGAACAACGTAGGAGCATGTTTGAGCATAGCATCCACCTGCAAACCACCTCTTCTATTATGCATGAAATACACTTAACAGAGCAGAGGGTTATCTGTAACAAGCCTGGGCAACCATCAGAACACAGTCACCAGATAATACAACTAATAGCAGAAATGGAGCACCCAAGAAAGACGGGATGTTACATTTTTGTGAAACTACCAAGACCTTTACCAAATTACGTAGTCTGTTGCCTCACCAGCCTTAAACTTGTGCCACAAGCTAAAATTTCTGGGAGAAACAAAAGTTTTTAGCATATTAGATATGTACAGGGGATACTGGCAGATTCCAGTCCAAACCCAACCTCGTGCAAATACACAGCCTTCACAGTCCCTAATGGGGAGATGTACCAGTTCTTTAGCCCTTTGGGCTAAAGAATACCCCAGTCACCTTTCAGATGCTGCTGTCTGCTGTAATGCTCACCAACTGAATTGCGTAGTTCTGCCATGCCTACTTCAATGATATTATCGTCTACTCAGAAATGTGGAAAGAACACAAGCCCCATCTATAACGGGTTGTGGAACAATGTTCTGTCCATGAGCTAACCTGTCGGCTCAAGAAGTACAATTTTGGCAAGACAAAAGTAGAGTTCTTGGGACACCATGTGATTCCAGGGGCAATTTTCCCCAGGGTGAAAGCATTGGCAAAATTGCCAATGTCCAGCCCCCTAAGAATCAATAAATAACAGCTGAGTCTTTCTGAGCTTGTGCAATTGGCTCAGGGACTATGTCCATAACATAGTCAAATACGTGAAGCCATTAAACAACTTGATTAAGAAAACCCACTAGTGGCGTTGGACCCCTGCCAAACAAGCCATGTTTGAAGCCCTCAAGAAACATTTAACAAAACCTGGAATGCTCCACTGACCTCAGTCAGACAGGCCTCTTATCTTACAAATGGATGCAAATGGCATAGGCCTAGGTGCTGTTTTGTACCAGTAAGGTTTTAATGGGGAGCGCCAAGTCATCATATATGCTAGGACATTACTCTTGGACACAGAAAAGAGTTATCACTTCAATGAACTGGAATACCTCATCATGATATGGGCAGTAAAATGATTCTTAATATACCTAGAGGGTGCACTATTCATTCTAGGAACCAATAACCGAGCTCTCACCTGGCTAAACACAGCCAGCACAACCAAATTAAAGCTGGGGGGGATGTGCACTACTGTCGCAAGAATTTACATATGAGGTACAGACAGCACTGTTCAGAAAGAGAGAAAGAACTCCCTGATACCCGGTCCTATGCTCATGCAACTGACCCTGAGGATTCGCAGAACAATGAGTGAGAATGCATGCTACCACCCCAACTTCACCCCCATTCTCCACAACCCAGTTATATCACAGTGTAACAATTAAAAGCTAGTCTAGATAGAGAGAAATTTGTAGCTCATCAGCAGAACGAACCTGACACTTCACACCTACTTAAACAATTTCCCCATCAGTGAAAAGACAGACTGAGATGCATCTGGGTACAACAGAGTTCCACCACGCACTACTGGAAATTGTGGGTTCCACAGAGCCTCCACATGGAAGTATGCCATTACTTCCACAAGCATCTGCACATGGGACACCCCGGAGGCGTACAAGCCACATAAGTACAATTTTCAAAACTTTTTCATTTTGTTCCTGAAATGTTTTCTTCAGGACTATGAGCCACTCAAATATTGTTATCATCAAAAAAGAGCCATAAATTTAAACAATATACACAATGGACTTTTGCTAGATAAAAGCTGAAATGGTTGCACCCTTACTTCCTTTTTTGCTGCTTTCCTGATCTTTGTAAACCATGTAAGTGTACCAGCTGCCCTTTGTAATTTTATTTTGATTTATATATGAGTTGCCAAGTATACCAGAGATACTTACCATTCTATTTTTGCACTTGTCAACCTAGTCAGTTCAGTAGCCAGCAACTAGATGTTTCCTCCGACTAGCGTACCTTATCTCATCCCTTAATGCTAGGATTTTTGTAACCTTCCAGGCTTTCATGTTGGATAGCTTTGCTGTGGATTGTGTCTTGTCTGAATAAACATCCTACTCCAGTACCTTTCAGTTTTTCAACTTAACTTGCTGGGATAATGTAGAAATCAGGCATTCGTCCAGTTTGACTCGTAGCACCATTTCCAAGGGTGGAGAGAGGGTCCTTCAGATCCAGTAATCTAATGTTTTCTGCCAACATTTTAGCTTGCTACCCCTGGGCCTGTCTGGTTGGGACCATGAGGGATGCACCTTCCTGAGAGAGAGGACACTTTATCCAGTTGCATCCAGAGAGCACAGCTGCCTTTTGTCTATCATGTTTGCTCTGCACATGACTCTAGCTAATTGTTCGGGAGAAGACAGACTTAACACACCACGGCTACGTCTCATTACTCTATGTAGTCTCCGCCACAGTTGCCCCCCTCCCCTCCATCCAAGCTAGAACCATTACCCTTCTTCACACCCAATATCCATGCCTTATGAGAGTCCAACTGGCCTCATATGCTGCCGCCACCTGTATCCAGGAGAACCACATAGCAGCAACATGCCAGAGTCTTGCAAGTGCATCATTTCTACCCCTCCTGCCGCTCGTTGCGAGAGGTCACAAACGTGCAGCCTGGCCGCAGAGAGGGGTGGCTTACTCTCTCTTCCTCCATGCCTCTCTTCCCTTGCTCATTCCTAGGTGGACTGTAAATAAGGTGCTCTCCACTGCTGAAATGAGGTTATCATTCATCAGCCAGTCTTCCAGCCACAGCTCAGCACTCCTGCTACACTAGCCAGCCCAGCTCTCTTCCAATACACTTTACACTTTTCCATTATGTCTCCCTACAGTACTACACATGTTGGCTTGCCTGTGCTACATAGGTCACACCTACCCCTCGTCAACCTGCACCTACCACACTATTCTTTTGGTAACTTAGGGTCTGCCCTTCAGGTGTCCACAAGGGTACACGTTGGAGTGTGCCATACTTTTGGCTTGCTAATAAACAAGCACGTTCAGTCCGGGTTGTGCTGTTCTTTCACTCAGCTCATTGTGTTTCTGAACTTACGACATACTTTCTTCTTTTTTCGACCCGATTCCAAAATATTCTTCCAAGGGAAGGCATGGACTTACCTCTTCCTCCCTTCAGACTGTTGTAGTTATTCCCAGCACACTGCTCCGTTGCTGGCGACACTGTATAGCGAACAGGCCGCTTTGTCTGTCTCCATGGAGGATGGTGTGTGAGAGCTTCTGTCTGCTTCTGTTGGCTGATCACTTGGTGGTGCGATCAGGTCACACCTCTTTGGTGATCCTTGGTGGGAGGGCAGAAGTGGCTTTAATAGAGATATGAGCTTGTGAACCTTCCAGGGGACTATGGTGTGTAGCATACATGCTGCTCTACAGGAACACAAGGGAAGGAGCTGCGATCTCATCCAGGCACTGATGCTGGAGGGCGGTTGGCTCTCCAGAAGGCCTGCCTAGGCTCCCTTGCTGTACCTCACTGTTCTAAGCATACAAGTCATGCCTCTCGTCACTGGACACCTGCTCAAGGTTACTCATTGGTTAAACTTATGCCTCATTGTAGGGCTTGAAGGCAGAAGGCAGCCCGGAGAGCTTTTGCCAAATGTTAATCAGCGGGAGACAGGCTCTGGGAATGCCCACGTATATATCAGAATCTAAGGAAGGAGTAAGAGAGAGGGACACACTCGTCAGAAGGATGTCGAACCGCATTCACCAGTTTGGACCAGGAACTGCAGGGTACCTCCCAGAGTGCATCTCAGTACCTAGAGCCATATATCCTTTACCTCATACACTGCCTAAACCAACTACCCTGACTCATGTGGTCAAACATCTCCAATTCCGTCCCTCCAAACTCAAATCAAGCATGCTTCGCACTGGCCCATGCCAATACTAGGCCTGCCATAAATCCAGCACCACCTAAAGCCACCCAGCTGATCATCAAGCTCCATGGCAAGACAGGCCAGCTTCTGACCTATAATCTGCCAAGTATCCCCGTTTATAGGGATCATGCTTTTCAGCCCTAGAGAGGAACAACCTGGTGTGGGCATCTGTCTCACCCCGAATAAGTCAGCAGTCAAGACAATGTTTCACACGTTTTTATGTTGCACAATTATTTTTATCATTTAACATATTCCACAATAGAATATTATCCAGTCAAAATAGGATTTTCAGATTACATAAATTTTAAAGTTTTGAAACTTTGCACATACGTTTATTGGTGTCTAGTAAAGATTATATCAATAGCCCTGATTAATCAAAGGTGACCTCTTCTCTCCATCTTGAAAAAAGGTACATTTTTTTCAATTTTTCATGAATATAAAAATAGTTGTACAAAATTCAAGCGCACCAAATTTCCAACAAAAATGGTCCCATTCACATTTTTTCTCTAGTAGTTTCTGAAATGATTGGGTGTGAATGTTGTACTTTTTTTGATGGCCACTATAGTATCACTATGTTTTTCCACATGTATATGGTCATAACTTCCAAACAGTCTGTTTTTTTTCGAGAAAGAGAGTCATAAGCAATATGGTAGAACATCAAATTCTTTTTAACATATTAACTTTTTGAACTTTTTAACATTGGCAGTTCAATATATAGCTGTATATGTACATAACTTGCTATCATTATTTAATGTGGCCATCGCAGCACAGAGCTGAACACCTACTTTATGATTAATGAATGCGGTAAGTGTGGTAAATATGTTTAATAAATAAAGATTTAAAGAAAACCCTATTTGATTATTGACTAATACATTACATTATTGATTTATTTATAACTAGCTGTGCCTGCGGCTTTGTTCGTGTGGACTACAGAATTATTGTTTAGGTTTTTTTTTTTTTTTAAATAAAGTCCATGCTTTTTGTACTTTTTCCTGACAATGTCTGCACTTGCTTTTCAATTTCAATGAGTGCAAGGTGAAAAACTTCATCATTGAATGTTGCTCGCATGGTTATAGTAACAAACTTATAGGGAGAAATAACTGTATTTGTTAGTAGACAGACACTGATCATAAACACAGAACAGAGCACAAACAATGTCATTTTTTGGTGCTGGAATCACTCTTTTACTTTCTTTGTAGATCTGAGTAAACGCTAGCAATCAGTTCCGTATCACTCTGCACCAAATTACTAAAAATCCCCCGTTAGTGACACACAGCCCTCTGCATCTGTTTCTAACCGCCCATCTCCAATTTTTAATAATGTATCAGCGTAATGTCCTGTTTCAACGTCATTGTAGAGGTGCACTCTCATATTTGTCATCAAGCAGAATTTCTTGACATTTGCCCATAAGCTTGACGACTTGAGACAGGCTTTGATTTCATCTGCAGGCGTGCCCCTCTGAATCACCGGTAGAGTTTGGCGGAAGTCACCAGCCGGTAATACAACCATTCCTCCTATAATGTCTGTATTGTTTTGTTTATCCTATAGAGTTCTGTTTAGGGCCTCTTATCGCTTTTTTGTGTGACATTGTGCTTTTGTCGCACACTAACAACTTACATGACGCAGCATTGTACCCCGGGGACGATTTTTACTAATTTTCCTTAGGGAATGAGATATTTTTTCAGGATAAAAAGTAGCCTATGTCATTTCCCGGCCCTCCAACTATCTCTGTACAAAAAACATTGTTGATCTGTTGCTCCATTGCGACGTGAAAGGACAAACAAACAAACAAACACACACACACACTTTTGCATTCATAATATTAGCTAGGATATAAATAATTTATTTGATATATGATCGGTTCATAACAATTGATTAAAATTGATTTCCATGGTTCTCTGTTTTTTACTGGAATGAGTGGATCCTGAGACTCATTCATCAGCAGCTGATGGTCATGAATCATCTTTATCGCTGGTCTCAGGAAGTGGTTCCAAGTGGTCGGCTTCGTGGTAGTCCTCTTCCAGGATAACACTGATGCCATTTAGATATTTGCCATGGCAGTTGCAGCATATGGTGGTGCATATATTTGCCCCCACCACAGCCAGTGATGCACTTGCAGAATATGTGGGTTAGAACTTTTTCTGTTGCTACATGGTCTTTGGTTGTCACTGGCATGAGCTGTTTGTACTTGTGCTCCCATCCCCAGAGTTTGGGAGGTAGTTGATTGCCCAATCATAATGGCATCTGGTGGAACACATGGAAGGAGTGCCTGTTCGATTGTTCCTTCCATTGGTGGCCACACAGAAATATCTGGTTTGATGTTGGATACCAACTTTGTGAATGAGTGATAACAATGCAAGTTTAGAGGTCTCTTTAGCTGGTGCACCATACAATTTTAAGAAACATCTGTTCCCTGCTTCTGCTACTGCCTCATGGGAAGAGCTGGGACTGTTGAATATGTCAGCAATATCCTTGAATTAAACAGTTGAAAATAGCTAAGTTTTCTTTTTCAGAATGCTGCTAATGTTGTATCATACTTGCTAAATGCATGTATGAAAAATATGCTGCTAATCAGTCCCAGCCCTTGTAAATCTTTGGATGAATAGATCCTTTTTTTCAGTCTTGCCATGACTTGGCTTTACAAAAAAATATTTCTCATTTGGCTGAGGCCAAAGCCATGAGCAGATCCATCACATAAACGTCTTCACCAATAACTGCTACCTTGTCCACTGACCATGGATTTGTCAATCAGAGTTGTAACAATGTGTCAGCATTGTAATCTGTTTCTAGAGATTGTCACATTGTCCCAAAGTTTGACTGATAGCATGGAAATCAGTCTTGGTTTATTGTTCTTGTTTTAAAGAAAGTGGTCTTGCTCGATGTAGATCCCTGTGTCATTACCAAAGTGTATGTCCACTAACTTAACTCAATATTTTCGGCTCTGTTCAGGTACTTTTGTTATTTTTGCTATGCTGGCTTAACTATCAAAAACTACTGTACAACTCTTACTGGAATAATGTTTGAGGATGTAATTGACAAAGCTTTGGCAAATCATCAAAATCATGGCATCTCTTAGCCATGTGTCTTTATGTAAAAGGAATCCACCATCCACAACCATGTCGAAGTTGTCCAAGTTGACATCCTTTTTTGTTGCTTCAAACATGTTGTACAGGGCAGATTTTTTTGTTTTATGCATCCAAGCTTCATTAAAGAGGGCTGACAGAGTCAACTCATACTGCAAGTGTATCTTCACATTTTCATTGGTTTGCTTATTGATGGATATTCTGTGGAAAATCAGCAAATGGTTAACTACTACAGTATCATCATGAATTTTAAAAAGACAATTCAGGCTGGCCATAGGGAGTTTTTGATCTTTAGGTGACAACTTGACATCTCACATCTAAAAAAGGTTTTTCAACAATTTTGGTCATTGGATGCTTACCAACTGCTCTAACATCACAGCACAGGATTGTGGCATCGCCCACGACCCCAGTAGCTATTGACATGATATTGTCTGTTACAAGGAATTTTGGATGTCTATCAAACCAAAGTAAAAGCTTAGCAATGTCTGTGGTATCTCTAGCTTTGCAGACTCCCCCAAAATCTTCATGCTGTTCACTTGTGGAAAAAATAACTCCACAAAATGATTCCAGTTACATGCAAATGTCATAGGTTGCAGTCATCCCCAGGACCCACTTGCTTACGACGCTGTCCATGATACCCTATCCTCATATTAGTTAGGCCACAAATGCTTTTCATGCTACACATCAAAGTCTGTTCAATGGTTATGTCTGACCAAACTCCCTTTCAAAAGTGATCCATCCTTCACATCATAAAGTACCCTTCATTCACAAATTTGTGAAATTATTCTGTTGTCATCATAGATGGTAGTTTCAGCGTACACTGCATGTAGAACTGACAGGATTTAGCATATGCAAAATGGCCACAGGCAAGGAAGAATGTTAATTTGCTATACACAGTTTAGGTGAGAATCCCAATCACTTTATCATTCAGCATGAAGATACTCTTTCACCAAAGTAATTATATTAAAGCCAAAGGATTACAGTCTGTCTATTTTTCTTAATCTGAGTCTGCTTGTTTCCCCTTTTTTTTTTTTACTGAGTCTTAAATGGGGGTTTTGATTCTGATCCCAGGGAAGGTGACTAATCTAGAAAATCCACCATAAGCTCATCGATAGCAGTCCGTTCCTCAGCACTGATGTCATGTTGCTCAATTATTATGTTCAACAAAGATTTTTGTATTAGTACGTGAGTTTGCTAGCAAAGGCGTGACCCAGTAACATTTTATTGACTGACACTGGAGCATAAATGGTGCTCATCAGTTTTTTTGACAACTTCCACCCATGAGATATATAGTACACCCCAAAAAAGATATCAAAATGTGAAATCCACCTAGTCTTATCACATAAACAGCTACCATAAGACTTATCACATAGACAGCTACCAGTCAGCTGCAGCTGCTGGGACTATTCCTCTGCTTTTAATGTAGAGTGGCTGGTTAAACGTAACAATTAAGCACTTATGGTTGATTTTGACACTCAAGTCAGCAGACCATAACATGGTGTAAATAGTATCATAATCAGATGGAGAATTTGTGAAAGGAAGAGGAACAACCTTTGTCTTTTCATTGTACATACCTTTCGTTATAGAATGCATAAATACTTTATATTCTGGAACCCTAGGGATATTGAGCCATTTTATATTCATCCATAAGGTGAAGGTTTTTGCTATACCATTTCATGATTCTGAGTCGCACTTCAGTTTAATTTCTTAAACCACCTTCCATTGTTTGTAATACTTTCAGTAAAATAACTTTAAGTTCTCCAGAAGATTGGTATTTCTGTTCCTCTTTTGACTGAACTTGCTGGAGTAATACATCTAAAGCCACCCACTGTTACTTACTAATCAAACTTAAAATTTCATTCTTTTTAGGAAGTTGTTTTATTGTAATTTAATGTGTTTTATTCATATAATTGTGTATGTTTGTTTGAGTCACAGCACGAATAAGTGAAATGTGTGAGAAAAGCTTTGACTGATGCCACCTTACTTTCGCTTTGCATTGGGTGACTCTAACAACTTATTTAAAACACTGGCAATCCAAAATCCATTGAATGAGAAATACCTTCTACAAAACACTTGATAAAATTAAATACTTATATGTTACTCCATTTTATGGTAAGGTAAGTGTAATAGTAAGCATTGTCAAACACAAACTGATCAAATAAACCCTTCATGTCAGGTTGAGCATGAAAAATTGATGAAATTTCAAACAGTTGAGCTTTTATAGTATGATGAACATAGCCCCAAACTAGATATAAAGTTTACCAAGTGTTTGGAGCCATAATTAATACAAAGCAATAGTCCAAGACTGTTTAAAATGGGAGACATAAAGGATTGTGGTTGCACAGCAGAGATAATGGAGTTTGGAATGGAAATCTTTTTCCTATCTTTGTCTTTTTAATTTATTTCCTTGTTGCCACCATAGGTGGTATTATCATACACCTGAGACTGGATATCCTGCCTTAGAAGTGCCAGTTATAGTTTTCATGATTCTGAGTCGCACTTCAGTTTAAATTTTTTTTTCATACCATGAATTCAAGAATTTAATTCCTTTGTCAATAAAACAGATATTCTAAGCTCTTCTTCCATCTCTTGCTATTATACTCTGAAGAGCCAAAAAAACTGGTATAGGCGTGCATATGCAAATAACAGAGGTATGGAACCAATCAGAGTAACTTGATGCGGTCAGCAGCTAGATCGGGTACTACTGCTACAATGGCAGGTTATCAAGATTTAAGTGAGTTTGAACGTGGTATTATAGTCGGCGCACGAGAAATGGGACACGCATCTCCGAGGTAGCGATAACATTTGGATGTTCGCGTACGACCATTTGACAAGTGTACCGTGAATATCGGGAATCCGGTAAAACATCACATCTTTGACATCGCTGCGGCCGGAAAAAGATCGTGAAAGAACGGGACAAATGACGACTGACAAGAATCATTAAACGTGACAGACGTGCAACCCTTTCTCAAATTGGTGCAGATTGGATTTATGGACTGCCCTACAGGAGTCATGGTGTGAATTGCCTCCTGCACACCTTTAGACACTAGTAGAGTGCATGCCACGTCGTCTTGCGGCACTTCTGCGTGCTCGGGGGGGGCCCTACACAATATTAGGCAGGTGTACCAGTTTTTTTGGCTCTTCAGTGTATGTTCTCTATATTTTTCTGTTTGTTTGACTATTAATGTGTGATCATCAGTGACACGCCCTGTTAATGCGAAACATAGTTTTGAGAAGATGTACTGTCGGGTATCATTATCTTCCAGGAATGAATATATTTCTTCCATAGCTGCTAAAACATAATCGGTTTCAAGACAGTCACGTTTACCTTGTTTTGGAATAGTATATAAAAATATTTTGTGTAATGATCCTGGTGGTATACTCCTTCAGCAGCTATTAAATCATTTATATTGGACAGACTAATTTTCACTTCTTCTGCCCACTTACCCTTACTTTTATCGGTTGCATCAGAAACCTTATTTTTCACTGACAAACTTCAGACATTGTATACTACTCTTTGTCTGTCCTTGGATTTTTTCCTCTCTTCCCTCTAACTGTTTGTCAATCACTTGAGTACAAAAAAAAAACACTTTATTTTGAAGTCAAATGCTGGTAATGAAGACCTGTGAAAATCACAGTCTGGTCGTCATCAGGTTGTGAAGAGACTGCTTCTTCAAATCAGCCACTATGCTATAAGTTCTTGTGTAATTTTTCCAGCACAAAGTGTGTATTTTCCCGTAATATGAGCCAATCAGCTGGGAGCCCTTATTGTCATTCCTTAAGGATATTATTCCTTTTTCACTCACTCACTCACTCACTCATGACACACTAATGTCTGATTGTTAATATCTCATTCACATATAAAACAATTTTCTGCTACAAAAAAAAAATACTTGCCAGTGAGAAAATATCATTGTTTAACACATTTATAGAACACTGCATTCAAATTAAGTTTCTAACACACTGAAAGAAGAGAGATAGAAAATGGTGGACCAAGGTCATCTAGCATTCTGGTTACCAAGCGTTTGGGGAGTGGGACGAATGTTTGGTTAATATGTCTAGGACAGCTGACAAACCAATGCAGGTGGTTGGAAATCTGGCATGGTCAAAGTGCCATGTAATTTAGTTTTCAGCAAATAAAATTAAAAGAGGAGAAAAAGAATTAAAGTATCATTTTCCAATCCTTGCACGCATTCTCGCTGTCACCTGCACAGTCACTCCCTCTCTGTCAGCCCTGTGACATTTCCAGTGTGATCATGTTTCGCTGTAGGGTTGGCAGAGTGTGATAAACAAGTGAAGGTTACTACTACACGATTTGTTTTGGCCTGTTCATGTTTGCAGCACAGTCATCTGTCAGTTTCGACATACTTCATTGTGTCTGACTGCTATTTCACCTGCCTAAAATGGACACAAATAAAAATAAAAATACTTGGTCACATTGAATTCAGTTTTTTACAGTTTATTTTACACTGTATATTATGTAATTTTCACGCAATTCTATAGAATATCTATATCTGTTGACCTGCGGGAGTCACAGAGTTAAGTATGATAGATATTTTGTAAAGGATTTGATGCTCAACCATATTGTTAATGAATTCTTTCACAAAAAAAGTGACAGTTCAGTTCAGAAGTTGTGTGCTTATTTGTATAAAAGAATGTAGTGATGGGAGTTGCTCCAGCAGGAAGGGGGGGG
>NQII01000954.1:829015-885342 GCA_002778355.1 Clitarchus hookeri | reverse complement strand
GGGGGGGGTAGCTGGGTTATTGGTAATTATTAAGTTTAGGGTCTTTTCTGTAAAAAAAAAAAACCCCAAAAAGTGGTATATTTCCACTCTACTAATCACGTAGAACACGAATATGCTAGGGGCATTAGCGTACGATTAATTTCTTAATTGGTGCCCACCTAACCTAACAGAACCTAACCCCATGATGGGTGAATCACTATTTTACGTTTTTAAACTAACCTATGATTGTAGGGTTGTAAACTAACCTAGGATTGTAAGGTTGTAAAGTAACATAAGATTATACAATATTAATCAAATCTCCGATCAACACCCTACAATCACAGACTAGATGGGAACCCTATAATCCTACCTTAGTGTAAATAACTGCAA
This sequence comes from Clitarchus hookeri, assembly GCA_002778355.1. Taxonomy (NCBI): domain Eukaryota; kingdom Metazoa; phylum Arthropoda; class Insecta; order Phasmatodea; family Phasmatidae; genus Clitarchus; species Clitarchus hookeri. The sequence goes on along the minus strand of NQII01000954.1, from coordinate 884,973 downwards.
TCCTAGGTTAGTTTAAAAATGTAAAATAGTGATTCACCCATCGTGGGGTTAGGTTCTGTTAGGTTAGGTGGGTACATGTTANGGGCACATATTATACAATTAGTCATATGTTAATGTCGCTACTATAGTCGTGTCCTGTGTTACCTACCAATAATCCTAGGTTAGTTGAGAAAGAATGTGAAATTGTGGGGTAAAAACGTCCGGAAAAACCTTGTTTGAGTTATGTAATATAACTACATTTGCATGTTAAGCTACCTGTTAGGATTTTTGGGTTTTACACTAAACTACGAATTTAGGATGTTAGGGATTTAAAGGAGCCGTAAAATACACCAAAATAATATCAATTTCGTCACCAATGTAGGCGGGGGGTACATGCCTCTGTCAACGGCCAATTCAACCGCACCTAACTCGATGAAATTACAATCTTCCACAAAGCACCACATACGTGCATATAACGCACTGAAACACTAGTTTACAGCCGAATATATACACAGAAGCACTCGTTAATAGGCTAATATAATACACAAACACACTCTTGCTTGGATTCTTCGTTTTAAATCACAAACGGAGCAACACCTAACTCACCGCAACCCGCACCTGTAGCCAGACACTGGCATACTAACGTAAGGCCCGTGATGACATCTGATGCCGCTAGATAGCGTGAAATGTGCAATGTGCAGCCATTATTAATGGCGGTAGACGTTAATAGACGTAAACATCAAATTTCACGATTTATTTAAATATGTTCTACTTATTTTAACATTACACAGTCTTGAATATGAACAAGGTAAGCTGTGCAGAACCCGTTAATGCAACTTTTGTTGGTCTAGGACGTTTCGTTCACAAACGTAAACAAACTGTCTGAACAGTCATTTTTCAATTTTGTTCATTTTTTTAAATATGTTGTACTTATTTTAAAGCTACACCCCTAGTATATTCGTGTTCTACGTGATTAGTAGAGTGGAAATATACCACTTTTTGGGGGGTTTTTTTTTTTTTTTTTACAGAAAAGCCCCTAAACTTAATAATTACCAACTATAGCGGAGATGAATTATTTGGGTGCCGGTTAGCTGTAGAGCATGAAAAAAGTGAGCAGTAGGCCGTTCTCCTGAAGATCCCTGTTGATTATTGATGGTGATGACAATGCTGATTACAGATGGTGAATGTTGCAGGAATGTAACTGGTTCTTCCTAGGAGGCTGTTGGCCCCCTTTCTTATGCCCACTAATGCGAGGCTGTTAGGGCTACCTCACAACGCCCACAAATGTATTGTACTTGAGATTTACATGAGCCATACTGATAGCACAACAATGATTAATAAAGCCGGGGTGAATAACTGACCTTAAAAAGGTCATGAAGCAACCTCACACGTGAAATGAAAACACGTAAAACAGTTCACGTATTTTACTCACATATTATGACTTTGTATATATACACACACACACACACGCGCGTCTTAATATTTGTATATTTTGTCACTGCAAGTGCATATTTAAAGAAGTTATAATTTTTAGTTGCATATTATAACACAACTAATTTGCTTCATTCAGCTTATGTTTAGTGTATTGATCTGCGTGAAGTATATGCCTGAATAGCTAAAAAATAAATATTTGATAATTAAGACTAACGACGACTCATGTACCGCCACTGTGGAAGACATGGCGGCTTATATGGTCAGAGTTAATGTCCCCCAGGCACCGACTATAAAGTGCGTGGAGGTTGTGGGTATTGTAATGAGGTAGACTATTACTGTTGTATTTTGAAGTACGAATATATTGTCTCGTATATATTCACAAATACACAACATCAACACTTGAGAGGTGCGGTACTGTGATAGTTTGGTTACTCGGATTTACTGGGCGAATTCGTGGTTGAGTGGGCTTCTCGTGACGGTGATTGTCATACTTAACTCTTGTTGCGGGTGTTGTCAGCTGTGGTGGGTGATCTCCGGCGATGGGTAGGCCTTGGCAAGGCCACAGTTGCTGCTGACCTACTGACGTGGTCAGGGGTCCGAACCCCTGACCTGACTCTCTGCTCGGCGATCTTCTACTGACTGGTTGACTTTACTGACGTAACTGATTCTCCCGGCACGGAGTATCGCAGCCTCTGACAGCCCCGATATGACTGACTGACGTACCCGATATTACTGACCCCCTCCTATTCTTGGAAAGGGGTTTTTATACACGCCAGCCGCTGCCCTGAATCGGCGGCACGTGGCGCACTTTAGGGGAGGGAAGGGGGTAAGAGGGGTGAAGTGGAAGAACGCCTAACAAGCCGTCCAACACACGTGTCCTCGTATCTGAAGGTTTGGAGGGGCGGGGCGGGGGTAATACCTCTGCACTAATACATCTCGTCAGGTATTTCTGCAGCGGTGCGTATTTACTGCGTTCAGGCGAAATACGCCCGCTTATTTGGTTGATATCTCGTGAATTCCCTGTACTCCACAGATCTCGCGGCAGCGAGAGGTGTCCGGGGTGAAGGGGGAAGGCCTACGCTTCAGCTCCACGTGTACCGGAATTTTCCACCGGCCCTGGTTCCACGTGCCGTCTGGAAGGCGCCTAGCGAAGTGCGCGAGGCGGGGGTGGTGTGAGGGGGTGATGGATGTGAGCCAATGTCGTGCTATAATCCCTAAACCTGCACGCGACAATCCCCCCTTATCTCTTCGACTTTGGCTCACTCTGTACCAAAAATCGCGGGTTTCTGCGAAGTTTTGCTTCTGGGGACTAAGCTACTCTGTCTTCTTTGTGCCTCGCGCTACGTATTTTCTCCATTTCACGTGCGGCAAGAGGTCCGGGCCTCGCTTATCGGCTCCAGCTGTCTCCCCTCCCCAGGCGCTAGCCCTGTGTTGACAGGTGTGGTTCTGCCTGCAAGAATGCCCTAACTCTCCGGGTCCTGGCAGGTTGTAATACCTAAAGTTTTCTATTCACAAAACTGACACATTTCTTCCGGGGTTTTCTTCCTACTGTCGACTGCATGTTACTGTACATTTCTAACTGCTGGCTAACTATTTGACTCACTAAATACCTAGGGCGATACAATTCTGGACTAATTTAAACTTCTCTAGTACCACACCTCGGACACAGTACATGTTACTCACCAATTTACATGTTACNCACACCTCGGACACAGTACATGATACTCACCAATTTACATGTTACTCACCAATTTACATGTTACATTACAAAATGACCCTCAAAATTGCTTTAATTAATTGTTCTTCGGTGCTTCAGTTTCCTAGTAAATCGGAATACATTCTTGAGGTATAAAAACAAACAGTTGGCTGAAAGCCTGTGTATATTGCCCAACTGGCAATTGTTTTGCGTTTTGGTGACAGGAATTAATTAATTTTACGTTACGTACGACTTCCACAGGTCGTCCAAAGAAAAGACACTCTTACATTCTAGGCTGGTTATTTGTTCAATGGTTCACACTACTGGCTGGCACTCGGCCAGTTTTTACAAATGTCCGACGAAAAGAAACAAAGCACTCTGACCACTGTTACGTTTTTAACTTTACAGAAGACTTACATGTCTTGAAAAGAAAAAAATTAACTATACTCTTTACTGTCTCTTGTCTGTTGCCGCGGCGTTTGCCGTTAGGCCCAAAGGTAAACATAAAGTCTCTCTCGGAAAAAAATAAAAAAACTTAGAACATGGAACTTGAATCAAAGTACACTCAGGCGCACTTGAGTGTTGCGTCTAAGTCTTTTGACTGAAGGTCGGAATATACTGTTCACTGTAGACAGTCCTTGTCGCACTCAAATTGTTTGGCAGGTTGTATATTTGACCTAGTTTTCTCCGCGGGTGGCATGGGGATTCACTTCACTTACCCCAAGAGTCTGTGTTTTGCTGCGGAGTGATGTCTTCTTGCACCTGTCTCTGGAACCTGGATGCATCTCAGCATTCGTGGTGGGGATGAGGGTGTGAGGGGGCCGCCTGGCCTTCCTCTCGTTCTGTTGACTTACTGGCCTGCTGTGTTGCAGGCCCGTTTTCGGCTCGTGACTGCGGATTCCCGGCTTCGTGGCTTGTTCGGTGCACTTTGCTTCTCGCCTATTGTCTATTCTGCGTCCACTCATCTTCCCGCACGCTCGTGTGTTCTACGTCCACGCATTTTCCCATGCGTCTTCTCGACCGTTTATTTTTCACTCATTTTACCGTGCGCTTATTCTTTCAGGATGGTATTTCTTATCGCGTGGCGGCGCTGTGGCTTGGGCCTATTATCGCCGACTCTCCACACTTCGTGTTGACTGGCGCGGTGGCGACGTTATCTGTCTGCCCGGCGTGCATCTTTAGCCCACCTCACACTTAGTCCTGGCTGGTGCGCTTAAAATCTCGTTATCGCGCCCGGGCGCGCGGCGCTCTATTTCTTATCAGTCCGCCCTGCGTGAACTGTCATACTTCAGATAACACTTGGGCTGTGTTCCTTTTTGAATTTTATTACTGTTTCCCCGTTATCTATTACTGACCTGGGTCACTGCCCCCGTGACCTAGTGACCCACTGCGCTTCAGTGGCCTCGCTATTCACGTGTCTGGCATTTGTGGCTTAATTCACTTAGTCGGTTCGGCGCGGAATTTCATCCTTACTGGCCGCGCGTTTTTCTACTTCTCCTGTCATGTACAGTCACCCTCCTGCTGGGTACTCATGACTTAACTTTACTATTGGTAGACGCGGAATTGTATCCTCGTCCGCCTACCCCACGTCATTTCTCACTGAGCCAGTGGAAATGACCTCCCTAACTGCTCCTCGCTCGCTTCGCTTCTGTCTATTCGCTAGACCCNCTGTCATGTACAGTCACCCTCCTGCTGGGTACTCATGACTTAACTTTACTATTGGTAGACGCGGAATTGTATCCTCGTCCGCCTACCCCACGTCATTTCTCACTGAGCCAGTGGAAATGACCTCCCTAACTGCTCCTCGCTCGCTTCGCTTCTGTCTATTCGCTATACCCTCTCGCTTGTACTCGTACTCGCTCCACGTTCGCTCGTCGCTCGTCCCTCATCTCTCGCTCGAACATCGCGCCACATTATTGCCAGCCATTGTGCAATGGGTTGTCGTGGCCTCCTTCTTCGGTAACCACTCCTCGTTAAACGTCCGTTCTCCCGCCTCGTTTCGCTCTCGAACTCGCTCCTGCGCGTCTCGGTTATCGACTGGGCGCCAAAGAGGTTTGTTTGAGACTCCCCTTAAGTCTTTGGGTTCCTCCTTACTAGCTCGGTATACTTCGGTATGTTCCGCCTGACTAGTTCGGCAATCTGGTACATGTGAGACCTCTTTACTCGGGTATACTGGTATAGTCTGGTTCTTCGATACTATCTGTACAGACGTATCTGTGCCCCAACGTTGGTCGCCAAATTAACGACGACTCATGTACCGCCACTGTGGAAAACATGGCGGCTTATATGGTCAGAGTTAATGTCCCCCAGGCACCGACTATAAAGTGCGTGGAGGTTGTGGGTATTGTAATGAGGTAGACTATTACTGTTGTATTTTGAAGTACGAATATATTGTCTCGTATATATTCACAAATACACAACATCAACACTTGAGAGGTGCGGTACTGTGATAGTTTGGATACTTGGATTTACTGGGCGAATTCGTGGTTGAGTGGGCTTCTCGTGACGGTGATTGTCATACTTAACTCTTGTTGTGGGTGTTGTCAGCTGTGGTGGGTGATCTCCGGCGATGGGTAGGCCTTGGCAAGGCCACAGTTGCTGCTGACGTACTGACGTGGTCAGGGGTCCGAACCCCTGACCTGACTCTCTGCTCGGCGATCTTCTACTGACTGGTTGACTTTACTGACGTAACTGATTCTCCCGGCACGGAGTATCGCAGCCTCTGACAGCCCCGATATGACTGACTGACGTACTTGATATTACTGACCCCCTCCTATTCTTGGAAAGGGGTTTTTATACACGCCAGCCGCTGCCCTGAATCGGCGGCACGTGGCGCACTTTAGGGGAGGGAAGGGGGTAAGAGGGGTGAAGTGGAAGAACGCCTAACAAGCCGTCCAACACACGTGTCCTCGTATCTGAAGGTTTGGAGGGGCAAGGTGGGGGTAACACCTCGGCACTAATACATCTCGTCAGGTATTTCTGCCGCGGTGCGTATTTACTGCATTCAGGCGAAATACGCCCGATTATTTGGTTGATATCTCGTGAATTCCCTGTACTCCACAGATCTCGCGGCAGCGAGAGGTGTCCGGGGTGAAGGGGGAAGGCCTACGCTTCAGCTCCACGTGTATCGGAATTTTCCACCGGCCCTGGTTCCACGTGCCGTCTGGAAGGCGCCTAGCGAAGTGCGCGAGGCGGTGGTGGTGTGAGGGGGTGATGGATGTGAGCCAATGTCGTGCTATAATCCCTAAACCGGCACGCGACAAGACATTACAATGTGCATATTTGTGTGCATGCACACATGTATATGTGTAGGTGTGTGTAACAATCCTCTCGTAGCTTACTCACAAAATAATCTCACCACACTCCACTGATATAGACGACCGCCGAATTGGAGTCTGGAGACATCCTGGCTAGCGCCCTGATCCAGGCTTTATTATAGAGCAGCACCCTGCCCCAACAAAAGGTTTCATGGTGTGGGGTGCCATTTCCTATGATTCCCGCACTCCACTGGTGGTGATTGAAGAAACCTGATGGAGCGGTGATATGTCCAGGAAATTCTGCGACCATGTGTGCTCCCCTTCCTGGTACAGCTTGACAACCCCATTTTCCCACAGGATAGTGCCCAGCCTCACAAAGTATGGTATCTCTGACCTGCCTTCATGATGTCAACATGCTTCCTTGGCCAGCAAGGTCCCCAGAACTCTCGCCCATCGAGAATATTTGATACCAGATTGGATGGCAACTTTGGCCATCGGCAACTACGGTGGATTTGGAGGGTCAGTTGTGCCAGCTTTGGCAGGATCTTCCTCAGGAGAACATCCAACGTCTGTGAGCCTCCATGCCCAACTGTATCGCCGCTTGTCTTTGTGCTAGGGTGGTCCAACACCATACTGAGTGCATCCTGCAAGTGTTGGTCCCCTGCAATACATGCTTGGTGTGGTACAATATTTTAATTTGTTCCTGTGTTCATATTACTATGGCCTATGCATGTACTCACTTATGTGCCCCTGCGATGGCACCTTTAGTGTGATCAATTTTTTTTGCAAATGAGTTGTAATTTAATTTGATTATGTTAAATGTAATCTTGCTATCACCAAAGAAATGCTTAGAAGTTGTGTTCTTTTTGCCACTTCTCTACCCAAAAATTTTGAATTTTTGGGTAGAGATGAATTTTTGGTTAATGAAGAGATGATGAGATTTAATGAATTTAATGAATTTTTGGTTAAACTCTGTGGCAAGCATGCTTTTGGCTGCTCCGTGATTTTCTTTTTAATTAATTACCACCACCAGTTAATTCAGGTTATTTATGGAGCCAAAAAGATGTGGTAGTCCAGGGAGCATGGGCAATATACGAGAGGCCCCAAAAAGTTCAGGAAATAGTGTTTGGGTGCATCAAGACAGAATCCCTCGGGCTCTGAATTTCCAAGCCTCTGTGTCTCTGTCAGTACATCAGGTGATAATGCCCATTCACCACAGCTCAGTTTGATCTGACTGAATTAACAGCAGGCCTAATTATTTGATTTTTAATATTTTTACTCACCATCTGTTTTAATTTTATTATGTTTCACACAATTTTCTATGTTAATGTTAGTGTTTTTGTTTTATTTCGTTAAATGTTTGAAGTGCATTTATATTGNTGTTTCACACAATTTTCTATGTTAATGTTAGTGTTTTTGTTTTATTTCGTTAAATGTTTGAAGTGCATTTATATTGTTTTCGTTTGTCTTTGCCAGTGTTGTCTTGTGTTAGAATTTTGTACAGTCGAACCCTCTTGTAAGGTTCTTCAGGGGTCAACAAGAAAGCGACACTATAAGCAGGAAAACACTATAAGAGGGAAACACAAAAATTCAAGAAACTGGACACCTAAAGATATAAAATTATGCAACGTAATAAACACACAACTTAATAAAATGAATAAAACAAATATATTATTTTTAATGTATAATCCTTTATGAAAGTTTATCTCCTGGTTGCAAAATCATAAAATTGGTAAATGAACAAAAGATTACAGTACATGCAAAACAAGCATAATTGTTCGTGGCAGTTTGTCTCCTGGTACGAAAGCACACAAAATTGTCTACAAGCAAAATACGGAATATAAAAGTTTTATGGAAGTTTCTCTCCGGGTTGGAACAATATTAGTTAGGCCTACAGTACTTAACAAATCAGATTTTATTCAACAATTTTTTAAAAAGTTAGGTTATCAATCTCACATGAAACGTTGTCTGCTTGTTGCACAACTTAGAATATTAGTTAACAAACAATTGGATTCTGGTTGCAAAATACATACAGTTTGCAAGTAACCAAATTCTATAAATTCACAATCATTTACTGAAGAAATCCTTAATGGTAGTTTGCCTCTTGGTTGTATTTCCTTGAATCAGTAAAAAATGGTCTAAATGGAAAATAGACTGCATCACATGTTCAGGTACATTAGACTGGGAAGCAACAAAGTTTCTCAAGATGTCTAAAGACTCTGAAGCTTGCGAATGAGTCACTTTCACCACAGTGTCTTCTTCTTTGTCATCGTCTTCACTTACTTGTTTCGATGGTTCTATCGATTGGCACAGTTCTTCAACGGTAGACGAATGGCAAGGCAATGCTTCATCATCCACAGAAACATATTCGTCAAAGGTGGATGAGAATTGGAGTCTCTCTTGAAGGGTATCCCACTCATCTGATGGCACTAGCATCTCAACTTCATCACCTGTTGTTGTGGATGACACTGAAGCATGTGTGAAGCCTGCTTTCCTAAAGCAGTTGGCGATAACTGGCTGTGGCATGGATGTCCAGGATGCAGCAGTCATGTGCATTGCTGTCAGCAAACTGATTTTCTTAAGAGGCTTCTTAGCCTCGAGATCACGGAGGAGTGTTTTACAAAGGCGTGACCTGAAATGATGTTTGAAATTCTTAATGATGCCTTGATCCATAGGCTGCAGACATGCTGTAGTGTTTGGTGGCAAGAACTCAATACGGATATTCTGGAGTACACTTGTTTCTGTTGGATGTGCAGAACAGTTATCCAAGAAAAGGATGATTTTCCTGTTCTGAACACCCATTTTAGCATCCAGAAAATGTAGATACTGAAGGAAAATTTTGCAGGTCATCCAGGCATTCTGATTACTTTCGTACCTGCAGGCCAAAGTTTTGATGTTTTTAAAGCACCTGGGTTTTGCTGCCTTTCCAATCACGAGAGGAGGGAGCTTCTTGCTGCCATCCATGTTTGCTCTNTCCAATCACGAGAGGAGGGAGCTTCTCGCTGCCATCCATGTTTGCTCCCAGCAAAATTGTTACTCTTTCCTTTGATCGTTTGCCACCTACACACTTTTCTCCTTTGAAAGAGAATGTTTTATCCCGAAACAAGTTAAAAAAAAGTGCACATTCATCCACATTGAAAATATCTTTTGCAGCATATTCTTGCAAAATAAATGGAAGCACAGTCGTTTTCCAGTCGTCTGTGACAGACTCATCAACACTAGCACCCTCGCCACTTACCGTCTTGTACACAATACCGGTGCGTTTCTTGAACCTATCGATCCAGCCATTTGAAGGAGTGAAATTGTCTACACCTAATCTCAAGGCTATTTCCGTTGCCTTTTCTCGCAAAATTGTTCCATTTACAGGCACATTTTGGGAACGCACTTGCCTAAACCACTCTAGCAGCCTCTCGTTAACCTCTTCGTATTTCCCACCGCGTATCTTCTTCACAGTGATTGATCGCGTGGAGCATTCTTTTATGATTGTGTCCCTATTTGAAACCATTCGGTTCAGAGTAGTCACTGGGATTTCCAAATCACGAGCAATTGCTCTTCGTGTTCTACCGGGATTACTGTCCATGTGCTTGATTAAATTTAACTCTTCCGCTAATGAAAATGTCTGTCTTTTCTTAGAGGCACTCATTTTAATGTTTACTTAAACTGTTTCAACGACAAATTAATTTTCACTACGTAAACATTAACAGACTACGTAAATATTAACCACTTTCATCCATTTACATGCGCGTAAAAAAATAAACACGCAGTTTGATTCCATAGATGAATGCATACAAGTAAAGCGCACCATATTTGTGTGTGGAAATGTGGCCGCTGGCGACATCTATTTGTATTCCAGACGTACTATGTTGTGCACACTATGCTTCAGTGCCTAGCCAGAGAATCTCAAAGTGTAACCGCTTGATGGTGGTTACTCTATGGCGTTTACGAATCAAGAAAATACCGTACTAATGTAAACAAAACGTGTGAGTATGTAATGAAATACTTTCAGTTGTGAAAGTAAGTTATGTGAAATGGTTTGGTGACAGATATAAATTACTAAATCAGAAACAGTGTGCATTATTCGCTGGAAACTGAAAACCTTATTTCTGGGAATGTTTATTATTGTTCTTATGGAAGAACCGTCGGGACCAGAAAAATCCTGCATTATAGACGGGAAAACCTTTTAAATGGGAACCTTATAAGCGGGTTCCACTGTAGTTTGCATTTAGTCGAGTGTTGTGTTAATTGTTCCTAAGGCACAAAAATTATTTTATCAATTATTTTGTTTTTTCCTCCACGCTCACATCTTTTTTTTTGCATGATAACGTTTACACCAAACCAATAGAGTTTTCAAATTAAATTGTATTATCCTACACTATGTATGTTCATAATACATTCCTTTTCAATGTCTGTCATTCTTATTTTTGCGGAAAACAATATAAATGCATATTGCAATTTTCCTTGTATTGTTATTGCAGCCACAGACTGGACAGTGTCTCATGTTCTGGCTGCACAATACTTCTTCAACTGTTAACTAGATAATTGTAATAATTACTAGCTCCTGGTTGCCTCCTGCGTGAATGCAGCATGACATCTGGCGAAGGGCTGAGTGCAAGGAAAGGAGAGGGAAAGATGCACAGGTGCTTACATGGTTTATTTTTGGTACTATGCGCCTGTGTATTTTGCTGAGAATTCTGACAGTGTTAGTCATGGTGACGTCACATGCAGCGCTAAGTACGGACATATTTATACTAGTTGAGAATTTGGACATAACCTTAACCTGTACTATCACACTAATAATATTTTGTTCAATCTCAAAGGTTCCTTCTTTGGTGAACAAATAATTTTCATGGTAGTGAGTGTATGATGCATTTATTTGCTGTTGGATAATAACTGAAGATCGAAGGCCATATGTAAAGTAGGAAAAAACCCTTATGCCCCTAATATTTTGATGTTGGCATGGCCTTAACAGTGTGGCATTCATGTCCGGAAAATTTTTTTCAATAAATGTTTTGTAGAAGGTACTAGTACATTAGGCAGTAAACCCCCGAATTTGGACCCCAGATTTTGCAACAGTAGCGGGTTTATGACAGTATTCCCAGAAACCATAAAAAATCACAAACTTTATGAAAAATAAAGTAATGTTTAGGCAAAAATGCAAGAAGTCACAATAAAAATTTGTTTTTTTATCATGCAAAAAAAATTTTTGGTGGAAATCTGTTAAAAAACACTTGTCTGGGTTGAGCCTGGTGCATGTCCCTGGTAAGTGAGGCAGTGCATATTACTCGTGTTGTAAAGAGAAGCTTTGTCGCAAGTATTCCTCTCACCCGTAAAGAGAAGCCTTGTCTCAAGTATTCCTCTTCCCCTGCTATGCACCCTTATCAATAATTACATTGCTGCATGCATAGCAACAATGTTAGCCACCCCCAATTGTACAAGTATGGATTTTATGATTATAGAATTTTTATGAGGTTATTCTTAGGAACCATCAACAAATTCCAAAAATTGAAAAATAATTTTAAAAATATTTTCTAAAATGCAAGATGTGATCAAAATTCATTAAAAAAATGTGTTAACCACTGATAAAATATAGGCTTTGTAATGTTGTAGCCCCTGATTGGTGTGCCATGTTACAAAAATCTTGGTTAAAATCTGCAATTTAGAGTGAGCGTTGTCGTAAAAGCAATATGTGCGAATAGTAGATTGGAGGGGACATGCTGAAGCAGCCCAGGCTTTCCTTCCACAGGCCCCTTTATCCCCACCTGGTTAGTCACGAGAGGGCAGATATGAGAACACCATCTCCTACATGCCAACCATATAAGACGAGGAAACTATATCATGCTTGATCGTTCTGAGTTCACCAGAGGACAGCTGAAAGTTATTCCTCTAAGCCGGATTTCACATGTACATTTGCTGTATACAGCGTACCACAGATCATGCACAAAAATTTTTCATTTTATTTTCCAGATATCTATCTTTTAAAGTAAGTATTAATATTTAATTAAAAATCTTATGATTTTTGAGTAAGAGGTGAATAATTATGGTCATTAAGGTTTCTTTCTTTACTACTCTCAGTAATTAATTATTCAAAACAAAATTCTGATTTTTTTCTTAAGATTCAACCTGGTGCTTCCCATGAGTTGCAGGTACTTGGGCTGGGTGCTTATGCATTATTTGACATCAAAGGGGTGTCATATATTCCCTTCCAATATATCAGTTTATTTGGAAGATGTGTCCTTATTGAAATAAATTAATTTTTAAATTACAAATTTTTACATTTTCCCTCAAGAGGCAACTGAAAATAGATTTTGTGGTTGGTAAAACTTGCATGTTGTGTTATACTTAAACATTTACGTGTTTGGGGTATCATTTTATTCAGAAAAATCAGACTATCAAATTTAATTATTATTAATTTGGTTTTTATGTGAGAGATTATTAAACATGGACTTAATGAAACTTTGCACCATTTTATGATTTTAATATTTTTGGCAACAAGAGGAGATGTTTATTGGGTATAATTTTATCCATAAGACGTCTGCCTGATAAATTAAATCAATGTTTCATTTTAAAATCATGTTAGTGTTACAACAGACTTTGTGTAAACCTCTTTTTAAACGTAATTTAAACACTTTTTATGTTAAATTAGTCAGTTTTGATTTTACGGAAGTAACATTACTTTAATTTTCTTGGGAACTATGGACAATCACAAAATCGGGGGTCTACTGTATTTGCTTATGTCTGGCCCCAATAATTTTTTTATTGCTCTATCCACTTACAGCTTGTATGGCATGAAAATTGTTGTTCAGTGGCAAGATATGCGCACGTGTGTTAGGTATGTGGGTGGAAGTTATTTTTAGAATTGTGCAATGGCTCTGCCGCGGGCTTCTACTAGCCGTGACCATAATTTGTAACACACGTAACATTTCCTGTGTAGGATGTGCTCTCTGACCGTGTGTGCATAACTCATGAATACGCCCTGCCCAATAACTTTGTTTCTGTTTATTGCAGTAATTTTGTATGTTTTACAAAGCATATTCCTATGAATTTCTGCATTTACATATAATTTTTACACTTAGATGTTGCCATCTGTGATTCATTGTGTTCTTTTTTATTTTGATTACTTCAAACTTAATATAATAAACATGTGCAAGTATTTTAGTCCGGGGTGTTTCAACATGTCTTTACACGACTTTGCTACTTTACAGCAAGTGGGAAGTTCTGTCATGAAAAAGTAGTGTAGAAAAATAAATTAAGCTACCCTTAATATGCATTTCCCGCAAAGAAATTTACGTGTTTGTCATTTGTTACCTTTCATGGGATGACGTTAATTTTCAACAGAATCATACTTACCTTCTCCCAAATCGTAACATTTTTTGAATGTGAAATTTTATTTTAAAGTGTATTCTTCTTGCATTGCTCTTTTGAAATCATGAAGAAGTATGTACGGGATTTTATTTTCCTGTGGGTGGTGGTGTGGCTGCTGCTGACCATCAAGCAGCGCTGGACCTTCAAGCTGCGCGTCACCATTGGCCGTTCTACAATATANATGTACGGGATTTTATTTTCCTGTGGGTGGTGGTGTGGCTGCTGCTGACCATCAAGCAGCGCTGGACCTTCAAGCTGTGCGTCACCATTGGCCGTTCTACAATATAATTGGTTTTTATTAACGTGTCTACTTGCCACTTGTAGGACATGAAATCCATTGTTATTGTAGACAAGCGAGATAAGCGTGCTGCTTACCTGAAAGGAAGTTATTATTTTTAATTGTGCAATGGCGTGGTTGTCATTAAGCATGGTGTTGCTCACGTTTAACATAGTGTACATTTTTAGGGAAATATCACGTTTGACTTATTATAGTCAATCCTGCATTTACGTTAAAGATTGTGTATGTTTGTTGTGTGAAATGGCTCCCCCCTCAGGAGAAAAACTAGAACCAGGTGTTCAGTGGCAAGGCTACATGCCACATCACAGCATCCAAAATGGCACAATTATTGATTGTGGAAAAAGTGCTTAAAATGTATTTTAAAGAGGGTAATGATGCAGACAGAATGTCTGCTGGTTGTGATGCATTTTTAGCTGCCGGGCAGCTTCATGAGGTGGGCAGGCAATCAATAACACAACTCGAACATCAAGGTTAGCACGTACAGTTGGAGCTTAGAGAACGTGGTCAAATGTTGCATGGCCCGTTACATGGAAGATGGTATCACTGTTCATATCATGTACATATACAGTATACCTATTATCGTATTCTTGCCGCTAAAGGGCAGCCAGGACCTGTACTTTTCTCATTTCTGAGAAAAAATTTGCAAGTGGTACATGGGTAAATATGAGATTTAACTGTCGCACATTCATGTTCACAGCAAGGGAAATGATGGTATGCTGCCTGTTTCTGTTTCCAGAATATCATCTAAGCCCAAGGATCTTATAAAGAACAGAAAAGATAGGCACAGGAATGGAAATGTTAACACTTCAGGGATTCAAAATAAAAAATTAAAGAATGTCACAGTGCAAGTTGATGTGCTTGCCGTGAATATATACTACAGTAGAGCACCCCTCAACCAGAATCGTCGGGGGAAGGGCTATTCCGGTTGTGGGAAAATTCCGGTTTTTTGGAAATAAAGGTGGGATGGTGTGAAAAAAAAACACATTTTTAGTCTGAACTCGTGTATTGTGGCACTTAATTTTAACTTAAAAAATCAATTNCGTGTATTGTGGCACTTAATTTTAACTAAAAAATCAATTAGTGTAAATTATTAGTTTTATCCTTAAAGTTACAAAACCATTAAAAAAACACTACGTACTGTTTATGAAATGTGAGTCGTAAAACTCCGGGCTCTGCTTTAATGACCTTCATTCTCAACCTTCCAGTGGGGTTTCTTGTCTCTCCGNTTAGTTTTATCCTTAAAGTTACAAAACCATTAAAAAAACACTACGTACTGTTTATGAAATGTGAGTCATAAAACTCCGGGCTCTGCTTTAATGACCTTCATTCTCAACCTTCCAGTGGGGTTTCTTGTCTCTCCGCGTGCCTGTCTGCCTGAGTAAGCGAGATCTGGATATCATGTTAATATTTGTGTTGATGTGCATCTGATAAAACTTCTCGAAGTATAGTCAATTCCTTTGACAGTCTTTTCCCTTACTGCATGGCACGTCGGCACAACATACATTTACAAGAGCGGGGCTGATGTTTTATAGACCAAGTTCACAAAGTACTGTATTTCGGCATGTATAGGCCGCACATTTTTACAAAAAAAATTACAAAAAGTGGGGTGCGGCTTATTTACAAGATATTGGCATAAAAAAATTTTTCCCCCTGAACTATGTTCATAAATTTGCCAACGAACAATACGCTCTAATGTTTTAACTTAGTTTCTAAGGAAGTCAAAAAAAAATAATAAGAAATGAATAGTTCATCACTTGTGTTTAAACGCGTATCGGTCGCACCATACTTTATTAGCCTGCCTGTCCTCAACTGTTCTGCTTTGTATCGCCTCCAACCACCATCCAGCTTGTGCGTTTCCTTTCTCTTTTTTCTTTCACCCTCTCGCTTGGCGTCCTTTCTTTCCACCACCACCACCACCCCCTTCCCAAGGCCGCAACCGCAGCCACCCAGCACCAAGCAAGCTTGCTCTCTCCCTTTCTTTTCTTTCTCCCTCCTTCCTCCTCTTTTTTGTTTGTCACGCTGTCTCTCTCTCTCTCTGGTCGAATGAGACAGCCAGCAGCAGCTGTGTGTGTGTGACGCCGCACGCACACATGCACCATACTATTGCCTGCCTGGCAACAGCCGGCCAAGCTGGCAGGCTACGCACGGCGCACATGTTCTGCAACTTAAACGCAGTGTTAAAGCATTTTTATATAAATACAAAAGATTTATTTACGTGGAATACTGCGCTGTTGCGACTTTTCAGCAGGCGGAGGCCAGGCGGCGCGGCAACGATAACATTGAACTGCAAATTTATTAGTTTGACGTTGCCATAGTTTGCTGTTGCCGCACTAGCACGATGAGGCCCGGCAATATTTACGGGAATACAAAAATTCAGTGCTGCGTATACTTGAAATATTAATTATCCCTGATCTTTCATCAAAAACTTCTGGTGCGGTCTATACACGTCAAAATACAGTACGTGTACACTAACATGTTATAACACTAAATTCTGAAAGTCACATCACTAAAACCAACGGCATGTGTTGCACATTGCCATTAGTCAGTTGTGTCATTATGCAGCGTAGCTGTAGCTGTGCCACTTGGGCCGGCTGTCTCTTCATCATGCAACTTGTTTACTAGCTATTGGGCTGGTACAGTCTGGTATGAGCAACGAAAGACCTCTTGCAAACACTGGAAAGTTATGGCATTACTTTGCAACGTTTTAATTTTTTTGGAAAATTAGTTCCGGATAAGGGGAGTTCCGTTCGAGGGAATTCCGGTTAAGGGGTGCTCTACTGTACTCAGCTGAGACCCAGAAAATATATTAACTACACAAGCTCATATTGCTCCTTCCTTTCACTTGGACAGCTAATGGTCTGTCGTAAATTACCAGAAATACTTGTGGCTCATCGTCCCTCCTTGCACCACAACCATCTTCGCCATGTTGAAAACATTAACACTAAAGTAAGCCACTTAAATATTCATACCTGTAGATTTTTTTGGTACTGGGCCATTTACCGAATTTTCGTGTTTACGGGACTATACCTTTTTTTAATTAGTCCGGTAAACAGAGGCTCCACAGTTTTTTTCATGAATTTTTGTAGTTTTGGAACTAATGTAGTATGTTTTTAGTTTCAAGTCATTCTTATAATGGAACTACATAAAATATAATAGCTGAATATGAGAAGATGTTTGTACCTATTGTCGCATACTGAATTTAGAAGTAATATTTAATCTCCTAGCTACATTTNCTGAATATGAGAAGATGTTTGTACCTATTGTCGCATACTGAATTTAGAAGTAATATTTAATCTCCTAGCTACATTTAATTTGCTTATACTACCTACCTTGGGTAATAATAAAAAATAAAATTCTGTCATGTTTTAAAACGGAGTGCAAAAATGTAAAGGAAAAGGAAACTTTTTATACTATGTATTTTTTTGCTGGGGAAGTAAAGAAAATATAAGACAGAAATTTCTTCTCTATGGCTATGTTCTATCAGAAACAACACCTCAAGCTTTATATTAATTGGATTTTTGGTAACTGATCAGCAATGAGTTTATTTTATTTTTAAATACGACAGTTCAAATACTTTTTTTTAGCTGGCAGCCAACTTCCGGACCCCATGAAGGGGATCACAATGTAAATTCAATATGTATGGCAGCATAAAAACATCTGTGATCATACTGAATGCAGCTGAATTATCAATGGCTGAAGAGAAACCTTTAAATGTGACTGTTACTGTAGTGCATGGTGCTCTCCTACATGTTATAATCTCGCTGACCATGAAGTTTATCATTAATCTACATTCAAAATTTTGTAATGAGTGGTGATCATTGTCAATACCCAGGGGCCCAACAATTTTATCGTAAAAACAGTAAGGTCAATGCTGACATTTTTGTCCTTTTGCTGCTTATAATAATCAAAAGTTTCTGTTAATTTTTTTTTATTTAATTTTTTAAATCTTTAATTTGTTAAAGTATTAGAAAATATTGAGGTTTATTGTTATCAACAGTTACCAATTTTATATCTGCCTATAAGCACACGTGTGTGCATGTGTATGGACACAAATGAGCATTTGAATGAAAAATTTGTGCTGTATTGGCAAAATGGCACTGTGGTCACAGTGTCAAATGAAATAGTGTCGAGCCACACATGACTGGATTGGGATGTTGTCAGACTGTATACAGGCCATCTGAGTAACAGTTAAGCACAGAATGGGGAAGAAAAATGATAGAGCATTCAATCCTGGCCAGATAATTCGAGCCAGACGTATGGGAGACTCCATCTGCAAAGTCACATGAAGTGATGGAGCCGTAGTGCTTCTCTTTGCCCAGGGCCTATGATGTTGTTAATATGACACATTTTTTTTTTTTCAACTGCATTGGGAGTGGAGTATAAAGCACCATCAAAACAATTTAATTTACTTGAGCCTGTAGCNCTGAATATGAGAAGATGTTTGTACCTATTGTCGCATACTGAATTTAGAAGTAATATTTAATCTCCTAGCTACATTTCATTTGCTTATACTACCTACCTTGGGTAATAATAAAAAAAAAAATTCTGTCATGTTTTAAAACGGAGTGCAAAAATGTAAAGGAAAAGGAAACTTTTTATACTGTGTATTTTTTTGCTGGGGAAGTAAAGAAAATATAAGACAGAAATTTCTTCTCTATGGCTATGTTCTATCAGAAACAACACCTCAAGCTTTATATTAATTGGATTTTTGGTAACTGATCAGCAATGAGTTTATTTTATTTTTAAATACGACAGTTCAAATACTTTTTTTTAGCTGGCAGCCAACTTCCGGACCCCATGAAGGGGATCACAATGTAAATTCAATATGTATGGCAGCATAAAAACATCTGTGATCATACTGAATGCAGCTGAATTATCAATGGCTGAAGAGAAACCTTTAAATGTGACTGTTACTGTAGTGCATGGTGCTCTCCTACATGTTATAATCTCGCTGACCATGAAGTTTATCATTAATCTACATTCAAAATTTTGTAATGAGTGGTGATCATTGTCAATACCCAGGGGCCCAACAATTTTATCGTAAAAACAGTAAGGTCAATGCTGACATTTTTGTCCTTTTGCTGCTTATAATAATCAAAAGTTTCTGTTTATTTTTTTTAATTANCTTTTGCTGCTTATAATAATCAAAAGTTTCTGTTAATTTTTTTTTATTTAATTTTTTAAATCTTTAATTTGTTAAAGTATTAGAAAATATTGAGGTTTATTGTTATCAACAGTTACCAATTTTATATCTGCCTATAAGCACACGTGTGTGCATGTGTATGGACACAAATGAGCATTTGAATGAAAAATTTGTGCTGTATTGGCAAAATGGCACTGTGGTCACAGTGTCAAATGAAATAGTGTCGAGCCACACATGACTGGATTGGGATGTTGTCAGACTGTATACAGGCCATCTGAGTAACAGTCAAGCACAGAATGGGGAAGAAAAATGATAGCGCATTCAATCCTGGCCAGATAATTGGGGCCAGACATATGGGAGACTCCATCTGCAAAGTCACATGAAGTGATGGAGCCGTAGTGCTTCTCTTTGCCCAGGGCCTATGATGTTGTTAATATGACACATTTTTTTTTTTTCAACTGCATTGGGAGTGGAGTATAAAGCACCATCAAAACAATTTAATTTACTTGAGCCTGTAGCTCTGTTTGCATCAGAAACTGACAGCACTGCTGCAGTGCTAAGTATGTAAAATTAATCCAGAAATTGTTTGGTTATGTGTAAGCAGTTTTTTCCCCACTCTCCTGAACTGATAATAAATCACTGTGGTTATAAGGAGGCAGTCAGCCATAGCCACATCATTTGATGTATATTAACAGTGCATGACTCTCAGAGGTATATTTGAGAAGAGGACAGATTTGGAAAGTATGCTTTTCTTGTACTAACTGCTCTATTCTTGTTTGTCTTTTCACTGCTCTTCCAGGGTACAAAAGGTAAGCCCTACGACTCATAGTTTTTGATAAGTTATGGGTCAGTTCTATAAATTTTTATTCCAGTTTCATTTCAGTTATTGAATTTTGATTATGGTTCTACATTGTTTTTGGTTCCTGTTTTATACTAATATTCTAGTGCCAATAACAAATATGTCGAAGGCTGGCCATTTTGCCCTCTACTGTATTTCTGGAATTGTCCTTAGATACCAGCATGAAGCTCCAAATATAAATATGTACATAACATCTCTCTTTTCAAATTATTAAGTTGAAACAGTTACGTATCCATATTAAAGTCCTATACAGGTACATAATGAAAACACAAAGCCTACTTCTATAGTTAAACATTTCTTTATTTATTTGGGGTTCTTTGGTGCTTACATTCTGTACTGCCCTACACATAGCATAATTTCCTACTCTGTCCTCTATTTCTTTTGACATACCTGTTGCCAAAAAAAAANCTGTACTGCCCTACACATAGCATAATTTCCTACTCTGTCCTCTATTTCTTTTGACATACCTGTTGCCAAAAAAAAAACACTCATGGGCTTGCAGTTTACATTTCTGAATCCCCATGTGGCTATAATGAATTTTGTCAAGTATGGNAAAAAAAAACACTCATGGGCTTGCAGTTTACATTTCTGAATCCCCATGTGGCTATAATGAATTTTGTCAAGTATGGTATGTCACATGTTTTTGGGAACTACAATTTGGGTACCTTTGTATACCACCTCATCATATAATGTTAATTCCTCCATAAAGGAAAAATATGGTGTGACACATGATGGCAATTGTTTATTTGTGTCAGGCCAATCCCTCATTATGATAGCTTTGACATGAGTCAAAATTTTATAATTCTGAATTTTTGACTGGAGTTCAACCAACATATTGTGAGAGGCTTGTATGTGCAATTTCCTGCTCATGCAACTCAAAATCCAAATTTGGACCGCTTGCCCGTGACAAAGCATCAGCTGGGACATATTTTAAGGTGATATTGTAATTCTGTAATTTGATTCTTATATTTCGTAACCAGAAGGCACCTATCAAGGGGTTTACTAAATATAAACTTTAATTATTTATGATCTGTCTTCATTATAACTCTGTGCTCATAAATATATTGATGAAAGTGCTCACAGTCATATATAACTGCCATATGTTCTTTTTNTTCATTATAACTCTGTGCTCATAAATATATTGATGAAAGTGCTCACAGTCATATATAACTGCCATATGTTCTTTTTCAATAATTTGGTGTTGTTCTGCTGAGCCTGTGTAAGTGATCCCACTGGACCCTTAGACTGTAACAGAAATGCTCCCAAACCCTTCTGAGATGCATCAAATGAGAGGGTAACTATGTCATTTGGGTCATAATACTGCAACACTGGTGTGGTGGTTAACAATATTTTCAGGTTTTCAAAAGCTGTTTGGTGTTTCCGTGACCACTGCCACATAACCAATTTTTTGCATAACTCCCTTAATACAGCATATGTTCAGACAGATTAGGAACAAATTTCCCTACTTAAGTGATCATATACCTAGAAACCTTTGCAATTCATTCATATTCCTAGGATCTGAGAACTCTCTGATTGTCTGGACCTCACCTGGGTCAACCTTGATACCTTCCTTGCCAATAACGAGCCCAATATATTTTACCTCTGTTAACCAAAATTTGAATTTTTCCAGGTTATAAGTATCGTTTTGTCTGGAGCCCTTTGAAAAACCCTTTCAAACCTGTTATCATGATCAGTTTTGTCCCTGCCAAAAATTATTATGTCATCTATGTATATCTGCAACCCTTCAATGTCCTAAAATAAGGTATTAAATATTCTGTAAAAAATTTGTGGTGCGCATGAAATCCCATTGAATAAACATGTGAATCTGAGTTTTCTCTGTGGACGTCAAACAAATGTAGTTAACTTTGAGCTTTCCTCTGTCAGGCGAATCTGCCAGAATCCCTTATTAGCATCCAAAGTACTGAAACATTGGACTCCCTTCATCTTTAGCATAACCTTTTCAAATATTGGTAGCCCACTATGTTTCCTCAATGTGGCTGCATTCAAAGGTTGAGGATCCAAACACACTCGTACCTCTCCAGTCAAATTCTTTACAATGACAATAGTTCAGCCACTTGCTTGGTTCTGTCGCCTTAACTATGACCCCAAGCTGAATTGTGTAGCTCCTCCAGCAGCTGATCATGCAAGGAAAATTATATTCTTTGGAATGTAGCAAATGGTGATTGGCTATTAAATTTTAGCACAAACTGGTAGGGTTGCACCTGTATGTCATCTAAACCTTCAAAGACCCTTTTATACCTAGTCAGCATACAATGCACTTGTGGTTCCNCTGTACTGCCCTACACATAGCATAATTTCCTACTCTGTCCTCTATTTCTTTTGACATACCTGTTGCCAAAAAAAAACACTCATGGGCTTGCAGTTTACATTTCTGAATCCCCATGTGGCTATAATGAATTTTGTCAAGTATGGTATGTCACATGTTTTTGGGAACTACAATTTGGGTACCTTTGTATACCACCTCATCATATAATGTTAATTCCTCCATAAAGGAAAAATATGGTGTGACACATGATGGCAATTGTTTATTTGTGTCAGGCCAATCCCTCATTATGATAGCTTTGACATGAGTCAAAATTTTATAATTCTGAATTTTTGACTGGAGTTCAACCAACATATTGTGAGAGGCTTGTATGTGCAATTTCCTGCTCATGCAACTCAAAATCCAAATTTGGACCGCTTGCCCGTGACAAAGCATCAGCTGGGACATATTTTAAGGTGATATTGTAATTCTGTAATTTGATTCTTATATTTCGTAACCAGAAGGCACCTATCAAGGGGTTTACTAAATATAAACTTTAATTATTTATGATCTGTCTTCATTATAACTCTGTGCTCATAAATATATTGATGAAAGTGCTCACAGTCATATATAACTGCCATATGTTCTTTTTAAATAATTTGGTGTTGTTCTGCTGAGCCTGTGTAAGTGATCCCACTGGACCCTTAGACTGTAACAGAAATGCTCCAAAACCCTTCTGAGATGCATCAACTGAGAGGGTAACTATGTCATTTGGGTCATAATACTGCAACACTGGTGTGGTGGTTAACAATATTTTCAGGTTTTCAAAAGCTGTTTGGTGTTTCCGTGTCCACTGCCACATAACCAATTTTTTGCATAACTCCCTTAATACAGCATATGTTCAGACAGATTAGGAACAAATTTCCCTACTTAAGTGATCATATACCTAGAAACCTTTGCAATTCATTCATATTCCTAGGATCTGAGAACTCTCTGATTGTCTGGACCTCACCTGGGTCAACCTTGATACCTTCCTTGCCAATAACGAGCCCAATATATTTTACCTCTGTTAACCAAAATTTGAATTTTTCCAGGTTATAAGTATCGTTTTGTCTGGAGCCCTTTGAAAAACCCTTTCAAACCTGTTATCATGATCAGTTTTGTCCCTGCCAAAAATTATTATGTCATCTATGTATATCTGCAACCCTTCAATGTCCTAAAATAAGGTATTAAATATTCTGTAAAAAATTTGTGGTGCGCATGAAATCCCATTGAATAAACATGTGAATCTGAGTTTTCTCTGTGGACGTCAAACAAATGTAGTTAACTTTGAGCTTTCCTCTGTCAGGCGAATCTGCCAGAATCCCTTATTAGCATCCAAAGTACTGAAACATTGGACTCCCTTCATCTTTAGCATAACCTTTTCAAATATTGGTAGCCCACTATGTTTCCTCAATGTGGCTGCATTCAAAGGTTGAGGATCCAAACACACTCGTAGTTCTCCAGTCAAATTCTTTACAATGACAATAGTTCAGCCACTTGATTGGTTCTGTCACCTTAACTATGACCCCAAGCTGAATTGTGTAGCTCCTCCAGCAGCTGATCATGCAAGGAAAATTGTATTCTTTGGAATGTAGCAAATGGTGATTGGCTATTAAATTTTAGCACAAACTGGTATGGTTGCACCTGTATGTCATCTAAACCTTCAAAGACCCTTTTATACCTAGTCAGCATACAATGCACTTGTGGTTCCNGGGTTGCACCTGTATGTCATCTAAACCTTCAAAGACCCTTTTATACCTAGTCAGCATACAATGCACTTGTGGTTCCCTTCTAGAATCAATTGTCTCCACTCTCTTAATGCCTAGCTGTTGAATGCCAGGCAGCCCCAGAATTGGTGTGGAATGGTTTATCTTATTCACCTGAAATTCTAGTTTGTGACCTCCCTAGGTTGGTTCTGTAGTGTAAAACACATCTCCCCACCAGTTGAAATTTTTAAACCAGGATTGTTACTGATTTTAATCTCTGATTTTAACAACACACTCTCTTTTAGCCTTAATTTAAAAAAAAAAACACTTTCTGGAAGCACATTGACTTGTGCACCTGGATCAACTTTATCTATAAAATTACTCATTTTCCATACCATTCATTCAGCATTTTCACCTACAATTAACACTTGATTCCATTTGCTCAACATCATGAACATGTGAGTTAATTTGTAGACCATAACAATCAACACTCAATGGAAGTTGCTCACTCTTACATGACTGATTCAGAACATTTGGTTTTATGTTCACAATTTACAGACTTTTTACCAGGCTGATTGGGCTAAATCAGTCATGGGCAAAGTACGGCCCACGGGCCAAGTGCGGCCCTTCGGGGTAGTCAATCCGGCCCGCGACATGATTTTGAATAACCCCTACAATTACACATAGGACAAAATGTATTTTCTGCGTAGCATCTTATCTTATTGCCAAAGGATCTCATTGCGTTTTAAGTACGGTATTATCGCATCTAATATTAACTAAGTTTGCATAGTGCCGTATTAGATGTCTGTAGAGCGGTAGCATGGCGATGTGGAGTACAATGCGTGTGTTGCTCGGCTAAGTTTGGAACAAATCGGGTGCTACCATTTTCGTTTTGTCTGTTCTTGAGAACCTTGAGATCAGTGTAGTTCGGACAGTCACGTAGTCAGTGTCAAGTCACCTCTGCGGCTGTGTGTCTGGCTTGTGTTTCTATAGTTTTGCTTTGTTGGTAGTGTTTGTCAACATTTTTGATCAATACAATGGCAAGTATAAAACGTAACGTTGATTCAGAATGTCGTGTTTTTAAACACGAGTGGACTTGGAAATACTTTTTCATGCCTATTAAGGATAAGCCTGTGTGCCTCATTTGAAATGAAGCTATAGCCGTATTCAAGGAATTCAAC
Organism: Clitarchus hookeri; assembly: GCA_002778355.1. NCBI lineage: Eukaryota > Metazoa > Arthropoda > Insecta > Phasmatodea > Phasmatidae > Clitarchus > Clitarchus hookeri. The sequence goes on along the minus strand of NQII01000954.1, from coordinate 859,753 downwards.
CTCTCATGACACTTCATGACAAAACATAACAACGCCACTTATGAAACTATGACCGAAGAAGAACGGAAGCAAAAAGCAGGAGCTCTACGTAAAAAACTGTCAGGTCAGCAAAATATTTTCAAAAAACAAAGCTGTTCTCAAAAGCTAGCTACACATGCCAGTTACGTTGTAGCATACAATATTGCAAAAAGTAACAAAGCATTTTCTGATGGCGAATTTGTAAAAACTTGTATGCTCCAAGTATGTGACATTTTGTGTCCTGACAAAACAAAGGATTTTGAGACAGTAAGTTTGTCTCGAAGAACAATTACTTCTAGAATTGAAGTAATTGATAAGCAGTTTGTCTCACAACTAGAGTCAAAGATAAGCGAGTTTAAATTCTGTTCTTTTGCGTTGGATGAAAGTACAGACATAACTGACACAGCTCAGTTACTGATATTTATGAGAGGTATTGATGACAACTTTTGTGTTACTGAAGAATTAGCTTGCATGCGTTCATTAAAGGGAACGACAAAAGGATCTGACATTTTTCAAGAATTTCAAGAAACCATCACGTCTTTGAAAGTACCTTTGACCAATATTTGTAACATTACTACTGATGGAGCACCGAATATGACAGCGATGAAATCTGGTTTTGTAGGCATGTTTAAGGAATCATTTCCTGGGATCGAAGTTGTGTTTCTTCATTGTTTCATACATCAAGAAGCTCTGTGTAAATCTGCTCTAGACATGAAACATGTGCTTGATGTTGTTATTAAGCTTGTTAATAGCATTCATTCACGAGCACTCAATCAAAGACAATTTCGAGAGTTTCTTAACTCATTGCAGTCTGAATATTCTGATGTACTTTACTACACTAAAGTAAGGTGGCTTAGTGCAGGATGGGTTTTCGAATGAGTTTGGGATCTAAAAGACGAAATAATCTCTTTCATGGAAGAAAAAGGAATGGACGAGTGAACATTTGAAAGATATTGTATGGCTTTCGGACTTTGCATTTTTTACAGATCTTCTCAGTCACATCAATAAATTGAACCTTAAACTCCAGGGAAGAAATCAATTAATCCATGATATTTGGAGTCATATTAAAGGTTTCAAAATGCAATTGAATCTACTTTCCAAACAAATAGTCAAGAAAGACTTTACTCATTTTCCAAGATTAAAAACTATTGCAGTTAGGGAAGACAAACTTAGGAGCTATGTGAAAAGCCTGAAATGTCTTCATGAAGAATTTGAATGCAGATTCCAAGACTTCAAAGTTATCGAACAGGACCTGAACATTTTTAGCATGCCATTTAATGTGGATTGTGAATCAGTCAAACCAGGATTGCAACTCGAACTGATTGAGTTGCAATGTAACACTGAATTGAAGCAACTATTTCTCAACGTTTCTAAAATTGAGTTCTACAAGGCCCTGTCAAAATCAAGTTTCCCAAACCTGAAATCTCACGCTCAGATGATAATTGCGATCTTTGCATCTTCCTACTTTTGTGAACAGGTGTTTTCTTCTATGAAACTTCACAAAAACAGCGTTAAAAACCGATTGACTGACCACCATTTAGCTTTACTACTGCGAATCAGCTCATCCCAGTTTCTACCAGATTATGAACAACTTTTAGAAGCTCAGTCACAGTTTCATCTGTCACATTCGCCTTCATACTCTTCTAAAGAATAATCAATTTTTGTAACTTTTTTTCCAAGTTTTTTACCATTGTAACATATAATGTAAGTTGTGTGAGATGTAAAATCCAAAAATAAAGTTTATCACTTATAAAAATTTGTTTTGTTCAATTTTTTTTTTCGGACCGCTTAGATAATTTTTTATTTTATCTGGCCCTCCCCTTAAAAATGTTGCCCATGTCTGGGCTAAACAGAGGTTACACAACCTAATACTAACTCAACATCCCTATCGCTGCAAACCATTTTTTCTCTATCGTTAATCTCATTAACAGATTTAGACCTACACGCTCAGGAAAATACCCATGTTTGTGGCAATTGTGGCACACCGCATTAATCGCAGGGCACTGATAGTTTGCATGTTTACGTTTACATCTGTAACACAACTTAGACTGACTATATCTTGATAAACCTACTTTGCTCGAGTGCACATTTTGGAACTTTTGTGATGAAACAACTACAGCGGAGTCTTGGTTAACCATCACCCTTTTAACCGTGAGTTTCTGTTAACCGTCAGTAAACTGACACAAGTAAAATAGCAAAATTGGATATAAAAAACAAACTTAATAAACTAAAAATGAAATAACTTTTTTTCTTGCTTCATATTAGATCAAATTAAGCACATTATTGAGTTGAACAATACGTATACTGTATTGTAATACTACTTTTGTCAATGAATACCCAGTAAAAATACATTCTGTGCGGTGCGGAATGCGAATGACTCACATTTGTTGTTTATGTACAACCTACATATGTACTTCGTAGAATCGTTCCGTCTTCCTCACCACCCTACTGGAATTCCTAGACACTCATCCGCCTTCGCATTCCTACAGTCAGTTGAGTAGCGGTAGTCACTTAGTCAGCAAGTCATTGTCCTCAGTTTGTTGTCAAAGTGTAGTGTGTTTAAAAATGTCTGAGAAACGGAAACGTGTTATATTGGGACTTTCTCAAAAACTTGAAACTATAAAACAACTGCATAAAGGAGAAAGTGCAACGAGTATCACTCCACTATATGGAATCGGGTGGACGACAGTCAATGATATTAAGAAAGATGCAGATAAAATTGAAAGTTGATGAGGAACTTGTATTAAGTGCAGCACAGGAGGTAGAATGTTTAAGTGAAGAAGAAGAGGATGATACACTAAAGGATTGCCCCAAAATAATTAGCCACAGTGATGCTGAAAACGTTTTCCATGTGCATTGAATGGTACAAGCAACAAGAAGAGGCAGACGCTACACAGATATTACTCTTACGTAAGATATGCAACACGGCAGCAACAAAAACTCGTGGAGTATTACAACAAAGGAAAATTAGAGACTTTTTTAGGTAGGATTATACTATTAAACATATACATAGTAGTACTGTATTCAATTTTATTATTTTATCAACATAATGAACACAAGTCTACAATATTTAATATCAAATACATACTGTGCTGTACACACTTATATTGATTGCTACCTGTTTAAAATATAGTGCTAAATATTGTATACATTATTATCGCTAGTATCTGTCGTGTCTTTGGGNGGGCATTTCTGTTATTTGTCTATTATTTCAACCGTCACGGTGACTGTCCTGAGTCTGACGGATAATGGAGACTCCACTGTATGACAAAGATAAATAAAGATCACCATTATTTTTACTTGGTTCAAGGACAACTCCATGTGACCAGGAGTAATTATTGCCTTTTTGGTCTCTGGCTCCATGCAGCATACAATCACTTAGATAGACAGAGGTGATATATTATGGACAGATAAAATGGAGCAACAACTGAGAAAATTTTACCTAAACCATCTCATTGGGCCCTTCCGTCTACCACCATGACTTAATGCTGCTGTTTACCGTCATTTCGTTGAATACATACTACCGCAGCTCCTGGAGGATGTTCCACTTGACATGTGAATGCATTTGTGGTTTCAGTATGATGGTGCCCCAGCACATTTTGGCCAGGATGTGCAAGCATTTCTGGATACAGCATATCCTACCCACTGGGTTGGACGAGTTACCATTCTGTAACAAAATCCTCATACAGCAGTGTAAACACCAGTTGTTTGCATGAAGTGTTTGGTTTACACCTACACAAAGTCCCAAAATTATAAGCTGTCAACAATGTCCTTGTCTTTCCACCAGGTTGCTATATCTCTATAAGAGTGTAATAATTGGCATGTTCTCATGCTGGGTACCCAATGAGTGGAGGGGTACTATGAATTGGGGTGCTCAGATCATTCTAGAACATTCTGGACTGGTGGAAATTGGACTGAATTGAGGTGGAACTGTATGAATGTGTCATACAGACTTTATTGGAAATATTGGAACTGTCAAACATGCACATACAATTTGTAAAATAATTCATTAGTTTTTGAAACACATATTATTGGGACTGATTTTATTAATTTCATTGCATTAATTTCTTTGAGGCGATTTTGAATTCTATTAACTAAACTGATTAATTGTAAATAGTAAGTGATAAACATTTATTGTGAGCTTAAGTCTAGCGTATTTGCTTTGTAGTAGTGTTTGTAAATAAATTAGGAAATAATTTTACTCTTCTATTTAATTAAGACCTCCATTCCTTAAAGAATCTGGTCAAGCCCACTGACTTTCAGTAATTGTAACCCTGGCTTCAAGTGGGATAGAGGCATTTTATTACAAAAAATATTGCAATTATGAATACAGAAGGTTATTAACCAGAAGGATAAATTGGTGAATATAANGGCATTTTATTACAAAAAATATTGCAATTATGAATACAGAAGGTTATTAACCAGAAGGATAAATTGGTGAATATAACTATAGTTATAGTAATATAACAGCGAATTATTAAGAAATTTGTGAATGTTAACTATGAAAATGTTGGCAGACATGGAAGCACTCCATGCTTTAATCAAAAGACTCTAACCGTCTTAATGATCACAATTACCTTTACATTTTAGTAAAATAAATAGTGTTGTACATAGTGTTAATGAAAATGTAAAAAGTAAAATAAATAGTATTGTAGATAGTGTTAATTAAAATGTTAATAATCAAATTAGTAGTATTAGNTAAAAAGTAAAATAAATAGTATTGTAGATAGTGTTAATTAAAATGTTAATAATCAAATTAGTAGTATTAGTAAACTGGTAGATAAGAAAATAGACAGTGTTAGAGAAAGCGTAAATTAAAATGTAAATAAAAAATACTATATGTTACTGCTGTGGTTGAAAACTTGGATAAGAAGATTGACATTGCTAATGAAATGGTAGACAGGAAACTTGAAAGTGTAAAGGAGAGAATGGACAGTGTAAACGAGAGAGTGGACAGTGTTAAGTAGGAAATAAAACAGTAAGTAAGCACATTCAGAAAGGAATGGCAGGAATTCCTACAGCAACAGGGAAGAAGACATCCAACTGCTGAGGAGGAGCTGAAATTCACCCAAGCCAACAAATGTCTGCAGCGAGGAGAATTAAGTTTTAGCTGCAAATAAAACTGTCACAACAGATGCCCAGCAGTTCTGCAGTGTGAGTACGCCTCAACCAGTGGTGGACAAAGGCATCACAAATAAACCTGCCCCATACGATGAACAGATACCCTGGCGCAAATACCGGCACCAGTTTGAGATTGTCACTTCCCTGAATGGTTGGATTGATTAGCAGTGAGCGTACTATCTCGCTGCTGCACAGAGGGGACCTGCACTGAGTGTACTGCAGTCCCTGTCAGAACGACATCAGCTTGGAGCTGCAATTCAGTGACCGATACCTGCGATATACCCATAATGCCCAACTGCAAAGCCNATTCAGTGACCGATACCTGCGATATACCCATAATGCCCAACTGCAAAGCCCCACCCAGCAATCAGGGGAACTACTGCAGCAGTTGTGGCAGGACAGAGTGCAGCTCTTCCACCTGTCTCTGGAGGGGTGCCCCAAAGAGGCATACATCATCATCAACTTTTTCATGGATGCTATTACAGATTCAGATGTACACCAAACAATACGCATGGCATCACTACACAGCATGCAGCATGCCCTGGCCCAGGCATATAGTACAGTTAGCTACCCTGTGCCATGACAACGATGAAGATAGCATCCTGGATGTCTTGAAGTTGGAGGCTACAATGACAGACATAATTGCCAGAGTCTGTGCTAGGAAGTCCCGTTTTTATCCATATAAGCATCGGGAATGTTGGGAGTGTGGCCAAACAGGACATTTGAGAGTCTATTGCCCACAAAGGAATTGCAGGACCTGACAGCCAGGTGTGAGTTCGACTAATTGATTGTTGAGAGGGTTGGAGATGGCGGTAGGGCAGTTTCTGAACTCCATAGAGGCAGCAACACCTGTCCCTTGTTGACAGAGGTGCCAACAATGCTAGAAAACTGGGGAAAGGAGGGACACTTACAAGTCTGGTGTCCAGGATTGCCATCCAAGACTAGTCATCAAGGAAGGTGTCAAACAACAGCTTCACCAACAATTATATCTGAGGAAACTAATAAAGATCACTATATGGTGGTAACAAGAACCAGGATACTAGAGTTGGACTTCCTAAGAGGTCACCCCACAGTGAATGCAGGCAAGGTAACAAGAGATGTCTAGTTANGTTGGAGATGGCGGTAGGGCAGTTTCTGAACTCCATAGAGGCAGCAACACCTGTCCCTTGTTGACAGAGGTGCCAAGAATGCTAGAAAACTGGGGAAAGGAGGGACACTTACAAGTCTGGTGTCCAGGATTGCCATCCAAGACTAGTCATCAAGGAAGGTGTCAAACAACAGCTTCACCAACAATTATATCTGAGGAAACTAATAAAGATCACTATATGGTGGTAACAAGAACAAGGATACTAGAGTTGGACTTCCTAAGAGGTCACCCCACAGTGAATGCAGGCAAGGTAACAAGAGATGTCTAGTTANCAGGATACTAGAGTTGGACTTCCTAAGAGGTCACCCCACAGTGAATGCAGGCAAGGTAACAAGAGATGTCTAGTTAACAGACGAAGTTGCACACACGTGTCTTAAGGGGGAGAAAGTCAGCCAAGGGACAGGTGATGAAAATATCCTAGTGTCTAATGGTATCAAGATGAACACTCAATGTGACCCCGAGAGTCGTAGGCAATGCATTCAGGGAAGGAAGGTTAGTGTAGTTGTATGAAAGGAAACACCTTGGGGGCAACACATCTTGGTGCCAAGGATGTTGAGAAGCCACTTACAAAATTTTTAAGCGAGTAAGTCATACCTCCTTCCAGATCTGTTGTCGGGACTCCCTGGAGGAAAAGTCTAAGGTTGTCCACATTAACCAACTGGTGCTGTACGAAGGTCTTGAAGTTGGAGAGTCTGTTCTGGACGAACAGACTTAAGAAGGGGGAAGTGTTATGCACAGACTCTTGCACTGGACGCAGTTTTTCTGTTACCTGGTTATGTGTTGTCCGGTGGTGTGGGAGGGGGTGTGTTAACCGATCTCAACCCTACCCTCTCCCCAGGCAGACCTGCTCACAGCTCCGACACCCGGCGGCAGGGGGGGATTGACAACTGACCTGGCTGGCATCACAGCACCTCCTCCCCCCCGGCCGGAAAAGTTGACAACGTGGGAGGATGAGTAAGAAGTTTCTGGTAAGCATGTCCCTAGATGCAATGTGGCATTTGGAGAAGTTTCTGGACTATTGCTGACAACACTATAAATACCACTGCAGCTGGAGGGTCGGCAGTCTTCGGTGGTAGCCATCTGGCTGAAGGTGAGATATCAAGTAAAGTCTGGTGCAGTATGGGACATCAGCGGAGAGGATGTACTATGGACGATGGTGGAGGGTGCAACATAGCCGCAGATGAGTGATTGTGCGGTGTGGATGGACAAGAGGGCGTGGTACCTGACGATTAGAGGGCTACTGTGCATTGGGGGCGCTCGGGTCACACTAGAACATTCCGGATTAGTGGAATGTCGACTGAATTAAGGTGGGGTTGTATGGACGTGGGATAACGGACTCTACTGGAAATATTGGAACTGTCAAACATAGACATATAATTTGTAAAATAATTCAATAGGTTTTGAAACACTATTTGTTGGGACTGGTTTTTATTGATTTGATTCCCTTAGTTTCTTTGAGGCAATTGTGAATTATATTGATTAAATTGATTAATTGTTAATAACAAGTGATATACATTTATTCTATTCTATTGAGTTGAGAGTATCTTCTTTGTAGTATTGTTTGTAAATAAATTAGGAAATTATTATTAACTATTTTATTTAATTAAGGCTTCCATCCTTTAAAGAACCTGGTTAAGCCTGCTGACTTTGGGAAATTTTAACAATACCTTACCAAATACGTCATCTCTCAAGACCTAGATATTAAGAGCTGCCCAAATCTCTTCACTTACACAGTATGTTTTGGCAGAATTTTCTGGCTTGAATCACTACAGTAAACATAATTAAAATGTCTAGTCACATTAAGTAAGACACAAGTAACAAAAATAGGCATGTTCAATATTATTAAAACCATAACCATACTGTCCATCACCTTCAGTTACACTACATTAAAATTATCCTTCAGCAACATCTGCTTCTTCAATGCAGTCTCCTTCTTTCTAATTTTAGAAAGAATCCTCTGTATCACCATTTTGTCAATTACTAGGCTATCTTCTTCCATCTCCAGGTAGTCAAGAAGAAGACCCTTCACATAACTTAATGTGAGAGTGTGCGTCACTTTGTTTACGGGCTGTTTGTTTTGGCTCCCATTTGCACTTTCCCCTTGTTCTTTTTACACTTGTTTGCATTTATTATTGGACATATTCACAGTTAAAAGCATGTGTAAATATAGTACCAGAACACTCGAAAACAAAAAAACAGAATTGCATAACTCAACTGCTGCCTGGAAACAGGTTAGCTTTGAGTGATCATAAACAGAGCACGCACTTGGGTTATTAATAGCAGCGGTGTGTGACTGGCGGCGGCTGTTCAATATTTGACTGTGAACTGGTGGGTTCACGGTTAAACCGCAAACCGATTAAACCGCCTCCCGGTAAAATGGAAGTTGAATGTGTTTCATTACCGGCTAACTCTTAGCTACTATAACTATGTGAATGAATNCGCCTCCCGGTAAAATGGAAGTTGAATGTGTTTCATTACCGGCTAACTCTTAGCTACTATAACTATGTGAATGAATAAGCACCATTCATATGGTGACTGTTGGTAACATTTTTCAACAAAGAAGTAAACAAAATCTTAACTGAATACACGCAAGCCTGCAGTGGAAATTGTGTGTAGTCACATCAGCTATGTTTGCCTGTGTTTTAACCACTTTTGCCTGTAGATACAGTAAGTTCTTGTATAACAAACACGTTACATTTCTGGGAGTGTCCATTGTGCACAATTCTGTTAATTTNGTAGATACAGTAAGTTCTTGTATAACAAACACGTTACATTTCTGGGAGTGTCCATTGTGCACAATTCTGTTAATTTAACCATGTTTTTTTCCCATAAGGAACAGTGTTGGCAACCAAAGTTATGTTCCTCAATCTTGCAGAAACATTTCACATAATATTTAAAAACTCTGCATCATAGAAAATAATTATGTATGAATGAAAATTGTCAGCAACAAAATTATAGAAAAAATGTTTCTACAAAATTTAGTATCTCGAACAGTTGTGGAGATATCTGCAAATAATTATTTCATGGCATATTTTTCTAAATCTAATTGTCTTATTTTTTACTGCAAACACATGTTAACTATAAAAACAAAATTTGCGCAGTTTTGTAAATTTTCAAATTGTAGTGATATTATTTCTATATAGACAATATTTTTTATTAAAAAACAATAATTTAAATTTTAATACTTATTATTTCCATTTCTTTAACAGCTGTGATTTATATTTTGCACAAAACATAATGTAACTAATGGTTCTGAGTAGATATGTGAAGCAAAAATTTAAATCTGACAAAAGCAGTTCCTGTTATTTCATTTAACTTTATTCATTAACTGTCAATATTTCATTCATTACGAGATTATATCTTGTCCTAGTTCAGTGTTTCGCCAATAGGTGCCAGGTAATAATTCTGATGAAGAGTTTGGTGTAGAGTTGCTAGATGCCGTTACTGTTTCTGCACTAATCTGGTAGGAATTTGTAAATAACGGCGAAGCATCAGAGACTAAGTTGTCATGAAAACATTAAGCTTAGCACAAAGTGGAACAAAGGTAATGGACATAAATTTTAATTAACAACATTAATATTTTAGATAAGTATTATTTTCCATTGACAAAATGTGGTATCTAGAAAATCCTTACCAACAGCCTATTTAGTTAACCTTCCAACATCTCATCTGAGATGCAACAGACTCTATGTGTTGCTCATGCCAGAACACCTACATACTAGTTTGGTGATCATGGGTTAGTTTTCGTTGAGTGGCATCCTGCAAGAATGTCCTAAGTTGTTGTTGGTGCCAAATGAAAAATTATAAACTGCCCTCTGGAAAGCCTTCCACCCTAAAATCTATTACCTAAATAAGACAAAATTCTTTCTAATAATTTATTACCCCTGCAATAACTAAAGCAGTGTTGTGTCATAATATTTTGGGATGGTGGAGAAATAACAAATTTAGAAATATTGGAAAATTTCAAATATTTGAAACATATTTTATTCATGAATTCTTACCAAAAGGATTGTTTTGTACACTTTAGTGCAATTAGCTTATCTTTTCTTTAAGCAGAACTTGGCACCAGACCTGTCAACTTCACTTTATCTAAGGGGACTTTTTTTTTTTCGGGTTCTGTCTACCTGCTTATTTATAAATTTTTTAGAGAAAGCCAAGTGACATATTGACGATATCAAGTTGGATGCTTGCACCCTCTCAAATACATTGTGGTCAGCGCATAACAGTCATCCACTATTTCCCATAGACACTCTTTATGGCATTGAAATGTCTTCGTTCGGATGTCATCGATTTGGAAATGTGTTCACATACAAACATCTCACTTCTGCATAGCTACAGTTAGTGCCCCAATACATTAGGATCATGTCCATATTTTCTGCATAAGTGTATTCCATTTCAGTGCTGATGCACTTACTTGGTGATACATCACATCCATCAGTACTACCTTCTGTGCAAACACAACCGGTCTGGCCGGCACACTGCTGCGGTGTACTTTAGCATCGCCTGCATCCAAAATGCATACTCCGTCCACCGTAGAAAATCCCACTAGCTTTGGAGTATGATTTTGTGGAGGAGAAGCGGAACCAGCAATATGTTTAACATTTTTTTCCTTCACATATTGCGTACTACACATCCTGTAAGCAGTCCCCATATTGTTTGAAACAGTCTGTATAAAGTAGAGAAAGAAAATATTTTAATTTAATAATTAAATCACAGCTAGCAGGCATGCACAATAAATAGGAGTACAGTTTGCAGTTGAATTATAGAATTCTTTATGTGGGCAAAAGATTATTGCTGAGGTGTGTGTGTTTTTGCATATGCGGGATTAATAAACTTTAAAAATTCAGGAGAAAACAAACTTTAATTCCACTCTCTTGGAACTCATAACTCTACACCATCTTTACTCCAGGCCGCCAACCTGACTGCAAGTAATCTCATCATTCTATGTGTTAAGTTAATATGTAACATTCCTCCACACCAGTTGAGAGCCACAGCCTCTGTATAAATTACAAATTTTTGATATTACATATAGAAAAACTAACTTGTGTAATTAGCACCCTAAGTATTCACACTCTGGCATAACATCTCAAAACATTGCTATTACCTAAGTATTCACACTCTGGCATAACATCTCAAAACATTGTTATTACCTAAATATTCACATAAGGAATAACATAANACCTAAGTATTCACACTCTGGCATAACATCTCAAAACATTGTTATTACCTAAATATTCACATAAGGAATAACATAATAACAACCAATACAACGTACAATAAAATTGATTAGTGGTGTCAAAATGTGGACAGATTCTGAACAAAATCCTTGTACTTATTTCTGAACACGGTTCTTGTCCACTGAGACCGATGTAGCTCTGCAAGCCTTGGGGACTTTGTTGGCGGCTGGGCATGACTTACTTGTGCATCCTTGGACGTGGCTCCCAGTCACCTCAGACCAGCATTCCTTAGGATGACCACCGGCGGTATCTGGCGAAATTGAATCACCATCAAATGGTTCCTCCACCACAGTTTGAGAAAACCCATGGAATGGACCCTCCTCATCACACTGGGGGTGTGTCCCTGTGAGCTAAGGAATTGGAGAGCTCAGGAATTGGAGACTTGCTTGCTTTCCTCTCTTCCTCTCCACCCCAGGAATGGAAGACGTACTTTCTCTTCTTGTATACGCTGCAGGTTCTACTAATGGGGGTGTCGACACTTGTCTGTGTAAAGGCTGTCCTCCTCCCTCAGGAAGTTTATCATTCCTCAGACACAGTTTGCGTAGTTGGTCAATGTGTCTCAGATACAATACCGCTATCCAGCAATACCTTATAAAACATTTTGCCTTCTTGTGTCATAATAACAGCTGGTTGCCACAGTTCCCTTACATCCTTACATTTCCATACAGGTTTTGGGTTGGAAAACTCGAAAATTTTCCATTTGTTGGAGCTTAAAAGCTTGATTTTCTGGGTGCAAATTGTTAAAACTGTTCAAAACCTTCTGTTGAACAGTATTTCTGCCAGCAATTTTCCCGTAGTGAGCCTNGGGTGCAAATTGTTAAAACTGTTCAAAACCTTCTGTTGAACAGTATTTCTGCCAGCAATTTTCCCGTAGTGAGCCTGGGAGTATTTCTGTCCATTAACAGGTATCTGGGCAACTGAACTTGGATTTGCGTACCAACCATTCTATGTAATGCAGTTTTAACAGTTTGTACTCCTCGTTCTACCCTTACCATTGCTGGCTGGATGGTAAGGTGGAGTCAATACACCATTGTTGAAATGTCTGGAATTCTTCTGATGTGAAATTGGTGCTATTATCTGACATGATACACTCTGATAACCCATGGGTAGCAAACAGGTTACATAAGGTTCTTATCTCAACTGCAATTGTCAGTGAATTCGTAGGAATTATTTCCAACTACCTAGAGTAAGCATCTACCACAATAAAATAACTCTGTCCTTTGGGTGGTCCCAAAAAATCTATATTTAATCCCTGCCATCTACCCCTTGGCTTGGACCAAAATGAATTTCTCACACATTGTGCATTGTGTCTTGTCTCATGGCAAAGCTGGGAAGAACCCACCAACAGTTCAATATCTGTACCCAAACAAGGCCNTGTGCATTGTGTCTTGTCTCATGGCAAAGCTGGGAAGAACCCACCAACAGTTCAATATCTGTACCCAAACAAGGCCGCCAAAAATAGCATCTTGCAAGTTCCTTTATGGCTACAGCTCCAGGATGATGAAGGTTTAAGTCCTCAAGAATGGGGCTTCAAAGTGCCTTAGGGAGAACCACTCAATTGGCCCACAACACGCAACCTCTGGACAAGGATAATTCATTAAATCAAAATTTGAATTTTCACAACTCTGGCCACAACTTGCAATCCTCTAGGTTAATCCTACTANGGATAATTCATTAAATCAAAATTTGAATTTTCACAACTCTGGCCACAACTTGCAATCCTCTAGGTTAATCCTACTATTTTCAATCCATGTCTTGACTTTGCATAATTCTCTGTCCATCTCAGTTGCCTTGGCAATATCTATTGCTCATATGGTGTATCTTCTGCTTACAAAAAAAAACACATCAGCAGGATTCGGTGGGTCTTTCACTGTGTCGGTTAAGGGTAGTCTGCTGAACGCATTTGCATTTCCCAACTGGCTGCCAAGTCTGTACTTCAGGTCGTACGTGTAGGACAAAAGGAACAGTTTCCATCGTAACATGCGAGGTGATAACAACCCTGACATTGGCTTACTATGGTCAAACATTCCCAATAGAGGTTTATGATCTGGAAATATTGTAAAGCTTCATCTTAATAAATACTTTTGAAATTTGTTAACTCCATGTACCAAAGCCAGACCCTCTTTATCAAACTGTGCATAGTTACGTTCAGATAATGAAAGAGGTCATTCTTGACCAGTCTTCTCATTCACTGCCAAAACAGCACCCAAACCGTAAGAGCTTGCGTCAGATGTCAGTACTAGTGGTTTTTCTTCACTATTACGGGCCAACAATGAATTAGACTGCAACAACTACTTACGTTTGTGAAAGGCTTTTCTTTTGTTCGTTTCAAACTGCCATTGTACGTTCCCTTTGAACAACTTGTGCAATGGTTATGCTACATGGGCTTTGCCCTGTAGGAAAGACTCGTAGAAATTCAGCAAACCTAAGAAACCTTTCAGTTATGTTTTATTCTTGTGTTCTGGGGCTTCATGGAGTGCATGAAGCTTTTCACCATCTGGTTTAATACACTTTTTATTCACTATAAACCCTGTTTAGTGTCATTCCAATTTCAGTCATTCTACACAACACATCTTCAAGTCTTTCATCGTGTTCTTGACGGCTTGACCCAGCTATCACTATATCATTAAGGAAAACTGCAACACCCCGAATGTCTGATGGCAGCTGTTCCATAAAATTTTGGAATATTTCTGGGGCAGCAGACAAACCTTGAGGTAACCGTAGGATGTGCATCAATCCTCGTGAAGTGCTTAATGTTAATATTTCTGAAGTGGCATCATCTACTGGCAACTGGGACTATGCCTGTTTTACATCAAACTGAGAAAAAACTTCACCCCACTCAGGTTTACTAAAAGTTCTTTGACTGTGGGAAGAGGATATGTATTCTGTCTAATACTAGCACTTACTGTGTTATTATATCAGCACAAATCCATATACTACCATCCTTTTTTAAAACTGGCACTATGGGTGTTGCCCAGTTTGAAAAATTGGTGGGTTTCAAAACCCCTTCCTCAACCAGTTTATCTGAAACCTCCTTAACACGTGTGCGTAACGGAATTGCAACGGGTCGTGCTTTCTGAAATTTTGGTTCTGCATTCTCTTTCAATAAGATATGTACAGGTGGTACCCTTAAGGACTACAATCCTTCCTCATTAAACAATGGTTTATACTCCTGGAAAATCATGTCNCCTCATTAAACAATGGTTTATACTCCTGGCTCTCTTCCTCTACAACAATTATTCCTTGCACAGATATCCCCAAATCGCCAAACCAATAACTATCCAGCAAACTTAGGCCAGCTGAATCAGCTACAACTATTTCCTTAACAAAACGCTTTCCCTTGTAAACTACTGTCCCTGCAGCTTGTCCATTCACAGGCACACTCTTTCCACGCCATAGTGCTGAGCTAACCTCGCAAGGAGTCAACACAGGTCTTTCATTGACATTTGGCCAAAGACTCTCAAACACTTTATGGTTCACAATAGTCAATGCTGCTCCAGAGTCCACTTCAAATTCATGAATCCTTCCATTTAAACATAATTTTTACTCTAAATGGCTTTGTCTGACCACCTGAGTTAACATTGTACAAACTTTCATAGTGTTCTTCTACGTTAACCATGTTCCCCAATTTTGCTGAACTATAATCCGTGCAATATACTTCAGAATCACCTGCCTTAGATTCCTTGGCACTTGGCATACCCTTTTAAGATGCCGCACCTTATGACATTGCGAACAGATGCTATTCCTATGCCGGCACACAGGCGCCTTATGACCAACCACACCACACCTGAAACACTTTACTATATCTGCATTTTAATTGACATTGACCTTGGTTTTAACTTCCCCTTTACTATTTACATAATCACAACCTTAAACACCATACAAATCACTGCCACTACCTCCACTGATTTGTTTAACATCATTCTGTGATGCGAGAATTGTCTCTACATTTCTGATTGCNAATCACTGCCACTACCTCCACTGATTTGTTTAACATCATTCTGTGATGCGAGAATTGTCTCTACATTTCTGATTGCCGCCCCATATGCTAGGGACATTTTGATAGCTTTGTCAAGATTCAAATCACATTCTGATAACAACTGGTGCTGAAGTATTTCATATTTAACGGCACACACCAAACGAATTAGCAACTGCTTCTCAAAATCTTGAAAATTACAGCCCTTTGACAAACGTTTTAATTTTGCAACAAATTATAAAATGGTTTCATTAGCTTGTTATTTGCGATTTGCAAACACAAAAAATGCCGCTATGTTGTTTATTTTAGGGTAAAAATGTGAATTTATGCCGCAATTAGTTATTAATTTCGTATGGACATTCAGTCAACTCTTTTGGTGTCACTAGTGATGTCAATAATGCCAATGCCGTCTCTCCAATAAGATTCAAAAACTTTGCTCTAAGTTGCTTAGCTTCAGAGACTTTATTTCCTTCAACTAAAAATGAAAATCTTGTTTTGTAATGAGGCTAAGTAGCAGGCCTTTAATGTTCAGTTCAGAAATTTTTCTTACTGTAATGGTACTACAGATATACAATAACCTAAAGTCTTTACGCATGCATAATTGCTGCCATTATGTATATCCTACCTCATGGATTGTAATTAGTCTGCTAGCAGGTTTCCTTTGAATCACACTGCTATTAGCTGCTATAATTTCTTGAGTATCCCATCCTTGTTGCCAAGTTCATGTTGCATTTGCAGGNAATCACTGCCACTACCTCCACTGATTTGTTTAACATCATTCTGTGATGCGAGAATTGTCTCTACATTTCTGATTGCTGCCCCATATGCTAGGGACATTTTGATAGCTTTGTCAAGATTCAAATCAGATTCTGATAACAACTGGTGCTGAAGTATTTCATATTTAACGGCACACACCAAACGAATTAGCAACTGCTTCTCAAAATCTTGAAAATTACAGCCCTTTGACAAACGTTTTAATTTTGCAACAAATTATAAAATGGTTTCATTAGCTTGTTATTTGCGATTTGCAAACACAAAAAATGCCGCTATGTTGTTTATTTTAGGGTAAAAATGTGAATTTATGCCGCAATTAGTTATTAATTTCGTATGGACATTCAGTCAACTCTTTTGGTGTCACTAGTGATGTCAATAATGCCAATGCCGTCTCTCCAATAAGATTCAAAAACTTTGCTCTAAGTTGCTTAGCTTCAGAGACTTTATTTCCTTCAACTAAAAATGAAAATCTTGTTTTGTAATGAGGCCAAGTAGCAGGCCTTTAATGTTCAGTTCAGAAATTTTTCTTACTGTAATGGTACTACAGATATACAATAACCTAACGTCTTTACGCATACATAATTCCTGCCATTATGTATATCCTACCTCATGGATTGTAATTAGTCTGCTAGCAGGTTTCCTTTAAATCACACTGCTATTAGCTGCTATAATTTCTTGAGTATCCCATCCTTGTTGCCAAGTTCATGTTGCATTTGCAGGNAAATCACACTGCTATTAGCTGCTATAATTTCTTGAGTATCCCATCCTTGTTGCCAAGTTCATGTTGCATTTGCAGGATTAATAAACTTGAATTCAGGAAAACTCAAACTTTTATTCCACTCACTTGGAATCCATCATATAACTCTAGACCATCTTTACTCCAGGCCGCCAACCTGAGGGCAAGTAATCTCATCACTCTATGTTAAATTAATATGCAACTATATATATACACTGAGGCGACAAAAGTCATGGGATACCTCCTAATATCGTGTCGGACCTCCTTTTGCCCGGAAAAGTGCAGCAACTCGACGTGGCATGGACTCAACAAGTCAATTTAAGTCCCCGGCAGAAATATTGAGCCATGCTGCCTCTGTAGACGTCCATAATTGCGAAAGTGTTGCCGGTGCATGAGTTTGTGCATGATCTGACTTCTCGATTATGTCCCATAAATGTTCGATGTGATTCATGTTGTGCGATTTTGGTGGCCAGAATATTCTTCAAACCAATCGCGAACAGTTGTGGCCCGGTGACATGGCGCATTGTCATCCATAAAAATTCCATCGTTGTTTGGGTACATAAAGTCCATGAATGGCTGCAAGTGGTCTCCAAGTAGCTGAACATAACCCTTTCCAGTCAATGATCGGTTCAGTTGGACCAGAGGACCCAGTCCATTCCATGTAAAAACAGCCCACACCATTATGGAGCCACCACCAGCTTGCACAGTTCCTTGTTGACAACTTGGGTGCATGGATTCATGGGGTCTGCGCCACACTCGAACCCTACCATCAGCTCTCACCAACTGAAATCAGGACTCATCTGACCAAGTCATGGTTTTCCAGTCTTCTAGGGTTCAACCGATATGGTCACGAGCCCAGGAGAGGCGCTGCAGGCGATGTCGTGCTGTTAGTAAAGGCACTCGAGTCGGTCTTCTGCTGGCATAGCCCAGTACAGCCAAAGTTCGCCGCACTGTCCTAACGGACACGTCCGTCATACGTCCCACATTGATTCCTGCGGTTATTTCACGCAGTGTTGCTTGTCTGTTAACACTGACCATTCTGCGCACACGTCGTTGGTCTCGGTCATTAAGTGCATGCGGTCGGCCACTGCATTGTCCATGGTGGGAGGTTATGCCTGAAATTAGGTATTCTCGTCACACTCTTGACACTGTGGATCTCGGAATGTTGAATTCCCTAACCATTTCCGAAACTGAATGTCCCATGCGTCTAGCTCCAACTACCATTCCGTGTTCAAAGTCTATTAATTCCCGTTCTGCGACCATAATCACGTCAGAAACCTTTTCACATGAATCACTAGACTACATATGAAATCCCAACCAATGCACTGCCCATTTGTACATTTTGTACGTGTTACTACTGCCATCTGTATATTTGCATATTGCTATCCCATGACTTTTGTCATCTCAGTGTATATGTGTGTGTGCGCATACGTGTGTCTGTGTCTATACATNGATATTGCTATCCCATGACTTTTGTCATCTCAGTGTATATGTGTGTGTGCGCATACGTGTGTCTGTGTCTATACATACAAAGTCTGATGGTCCAAATTTGCTGTGATTTTTTATTATTATAGTAGAGATAGGCATGGCAATGTAAAACCATGAGCTGTTTTGTGTTACCTGTTCACTCCATTTACCCTGATTTCTAATGATCACCAAACTGCTTTGCTCCATAATCATGGCCCACTCACATATTTTCCTACACTGTTTTATTTCTTTGGGAATACATTTTGTTAATCATAATTTCACACAGTTGACACACTGCTCCCATCGTATTTGTATGCATTCTAAACTCCTCCTTATGCTAACCTTTCCCTCTTTGAAATCCCATCTTCCTCCTCACTCAAAATATCTTCCTATCTGCGGTGAAGAACTTACATGTTGACACTGTTCCCCACCTGTGGTATACAGGGTGGTTCATAGGGTATGAGTTAATTCCTCCAGGCACAGACTATAAGGTGCCTTGAAGGTTGAGGGTATATCAATAAGGTAGTCTTTCGGTGTTTCACTTTACTGGTTGGTTATATTGTCTCGAGTTTAAATATACAGAAACACTTCCGAGGTGTGGTACTCTATTTAACTAACTAGGATTAACTGTGGGCGACGACGTGGGGTAGGGCGGGCTTCTTTGGACGATGACTTGATACTTAGATCTGCTTGTAGTGCTTGGTATGTTGTCGGCTGTGGATGAGCTCCGGCGATGTGGGCGGCCTTGGAAAAGGCCCGCTTTTGGTGCCGTCTCCCCTCGACTGCTGCTCTGGGTTCACTCCTCGACGCTCTCCTCTCGTTCTGACGTCCTCTCGCGATTTCCGACTCAACTGACTCTCTCAGTGCGGTGATAAAAATCCCTCTTCTCTCGTAAATTCGCTTATATCCTCTCTTGCCTACCTCCCTCGTTTCCTACACGTGTCTCCATTTTTGGGGGAGAGGGGAGGGGGGAAGTCGCAGTCCACATCGTACAAAGCACTTCTTACACGCGCCATGGTTTGCGAAGGTTGGGGGAGGGCAGGAGGTGGTGGCCTACACCCTGAAACTTACCCTGTCAGCTTATTCTTCCGCAGCGTGTGTCCCAGTTGCCCCGCGGTTTGGCTAAAAGGGCGGTAAGAGGAAGGAGTGCTCGTGGCACCACTTTCAATTTGTCAGCCGTTTTCTCTGGCGTGAAGCTAGAGATGCTCTTGCTTGCAAACTGACAAAAATTATGTATATTAACTTTGCATTAATGGTTTCAGGAGTGATACATTGGTAAACTTCCTATAAACTGTGACAACTATTGTTATTTAAAGTGTTTGTATATTATATTGTCAAAACCTTATTATGTATTTCAGTTGCGACCAATGGGTATTAAGATTTTAAATGCTTTACTCCAATCAGNATATTGTCAAAACCTTATTATGTATTTCAGTTGCGACCAATGGGTATTAAGATTTTAAATGCTTTACTCCAATCAGAAAGTTGCCATTCCGTACAAAGATAAACATTTTTACTGCACGTATCCAAAGTCCAGAAGGTGTTAAATATTAAGTTAATGGAGAATGTTTGTTGGCAGTGGACAGTGATTTTTAATNTGTATCCAAAGTCCAGAAGGTGTTAAATATTAAGTTAATGGAGAATGTTTGTTGGCAGTGGACAGTGATTTTTAATGAATATATGTATTTTGACAAATATATAAATGTTTTAATAAAATGTTATGCAAGTGAGAAAAATAAACTGAAATCAAAAGTATCAAACACGAAAAATCTTAAATATGTAAGAATAATGCATATGTAAATGTTCCACTGGATGCAATTGCATTATTAAGTCCTATGAGTTTTCTTTATATTGTAATATATTATTTACAATATAGTTATAAAAATAGAAAGTAAATAGTGTTATTTTGTGTACATTTAAGAATAATACACTTGTAAACCACTTACTGATGAAGTATTTTATTTAATTCTTTACGTGTTTGGAAGTAGCATCAGTCCAGCATTGCCAGATGGTGCGTACATCACATTTGTCATTTATTTCTGTGAGTTTCACAAATTCATTTCTAGTGTATTTGGTATTACACTTTCATGGTGTTTCCTAATTTTTTACTCTTTTTATTGTAGGCAATGCAAAACAACCAAATATTTTAAGCCAGATGATTGCTGAAGCACGAGAAATCCGTGACAACCAGACATATAGGAACAATGTGATCACTTCAGTAGCTGCTGCAGCAAAACAAAATCATATACAGGAACTGGTAATGTATTTTAATTTCAGTACCATACTATAGTTTTTCTCTTCAGATGTATCTCTTGCTCAATAAAATGCTTATTATTGTTATGTAGAGGATTCTATTCTCAGGTAAACCTCTTTCTCAGAAGGAAAACTAATTCAGTACTATATGATCAGGTCAAATTCTATACGCGTATCCTAAACATTGGTAANTCTTTCTCAGAAGGAAAACTAATTCAGTACTATATGATCAGGTCAAATTCTATACGCGTATCCTAAACATTGGTAAACACTCAGAACTCTGACAGTCCTCTTGTCATTACAATTTCTCTTCAGTATCTCCATGCTTATTCAAAAGTTGTATCATCTCAAGTTTTCATAGCGAACAAAAAAGAGGAGAGGTGGTAACAAACTCTTGAAACTCCTCATACATAGCTCAGACAATGTCCTTTCAATAACTTATAATCATTTGCCTGCACACTACTGAGAGCAGGTAAGAAACATGAACACCCATCCACGTGCCACCAGACCATACCAGATTAGAAATGAGAATAAAAAAATAGCATAGAGTCCAGGAAAATTAGAAATTTTGTAAACAAATGTTGTGACAGTACTACTATTTGCATTTCTGACTTTCCCTTATGTTGCATTTTGTATTTCTCGTGTTAATTGTATATGGATGATGTAAATTTCTCTGCAAAAGAGTAGACAAAATATTAGCAAAGTATTATTTTGAAACAAAAAATTTAACAATTATATTTTTAAAAAAATGAATACTTGCATCTAATTTGTAATTTTTCACTGTTTTATAAAAATTTGTTGTCATCTTATTGCTGATATTTGTTTATAAGTAACAGAATAAATTTGCATGTTATGAAAGTCATTAACATGTCTTCATGCCATCACTATACCAGGTACTAACTCAGACTTGGTTAATTATTGGAGNTGTTATGAAAGTCATTAACATGTCTTCATGCCATCACTATACCAGGTACTAACTCAGACTTGGTTAATTATTGGAGGTCACATCCTCAACAATGATGAAACTGAATGTACATTTCCGCATTTGACTGTTCAGAAAATTGGTGCTCTCCTCATGTAAATGGGCTTCAAGTGACATTGCTGATGCTAGAGGACCAAATCACAAAGTCTTTTGCATTAATTTGTTCTTGACCTGTGATCCCAGTGGATATGTGCAAACTTCAGTGGCAATTTACTTGTTANAGTCTTTTGCATTAATTTGTTCTTGACCTGTGATCCCAGTGGATATGTGCAAACTTCAGTGGCAATTTACTTGTTAGATACAATGTCTGTCACGTTCTACGTAAGTCAGCATTAATATGTATCATTTGTTTCTTGTCAGACTGCTTCTAGAAGTTCTGACATGAACAANCGTTCTACGTAAGTCAGCATTAATATGTATCATTTGTTTCTTGTCAGACTGCTTCTAGAAGTTCTGACATGAACAAACACAAGCACTTGCATCTTCATGCTAAGTCCTACTTACTCAAAGTGCTTTTGTATTTTCTCAGGCACCTTTGCCCTGACATTTTCTCTTCAATCATGCAGCCAATCAGCACTCACATTTACCCTAGGCCCTGCATGCCCCTTGTGGTCAAGCCAGCATCATACTTGCTTCCCAGTTTGCTCAATCATTATTCTTACTGTTATTCTATTAAAGTTTGCACACACATAAAACTAGAAGTTTGTATGATTTCAACACTTCTGGAAATAACTTAAGAAAATGACTTTTTGGAAATACAGAGTGAGAATTTTTTCTCTCTGACTTTTTTAAGTTCTACTCATTGATGCAGAAACTTCATTACTCTGGGCACTACACACATAATGTAAATAAAATCTAATTTATTTTCAGTTTAAACACATATTGTTACATTCAATAATCTCAAAAATTATCTGGCCAAAAACTACTCAATCTCAAAACTGACATAAACTTCACATATATATTTATTAAAACTGGGAATGATGGGGACACAGTATTTATCCAGCAACCCCTAGGTTATAATTGAGTAATTTAGGGAAATTTATACTTGGCTACAACCACAAGATTAAACGAAACACACACAATTGAACTCCTCCAACTTTGTAAACAACAATCTAAGGTTGTACGAACTCAAAAGATGGAATATATTAATCCTTAATCAACTATTTGTTAAGTTTTCACAGAGTAAAAATTAAACATATTACTCCCATGGGCAAACACACTACCCACTGTAGAAGAATATCATTGACTGTAGTGTAGCGCATTGTTTGGAAATGGGAATACCTCATAGTATAGGTATGTCTTTTAATTAGTTGGGGCCATGGTGGTATAGTGGTCAGACTACTCACTTCCCACCTTGGCGAACCGGGTTTGATTCCTGGCGGGGTCACTCCGGATTTTCGCATGTGGGAATCATGCCGGATGATGCTGCTGGTTGTCAGGTTTTCTCAGAGAGCTCCTGTTTCCCCCACCCTTGCATTCTGGCACTGCTCCATACTCACCTCATTTCACCATCATCGGCTCTCAAGACCTCTATGTTAAGAGCCACCCCAAATCTCTCCACTCCACTTTAATTAGTCAAATGTGGATCTAAAGGTTTCTCCTCGGGATATATGAAACTTGGTTTATATAAAGTAACTGGTTTTAAGCATATTTTTCATGTTATCTCGGTGTTTAAGCCTAGCCTGGTTTTAAATTATAAGGACGTNAAGTAACTGGTTTTAAGCATATTTTTCATGTTATCTCGGTGTTTAAGCCTAGCCTGGTTTTAAATTATAAGGACGTAAGAAACCTGGAACTGTACACAAGGATTGTGTTCTCAGTGGTGCAGTCTGCATAGAAGATGTAGAAAAAAATTTTATAATTTTATATATACATTCTTCTGTCTTATAGATTCATCTGTCTCACTCCCTGCGTACTCAAACTTTACGTCAACAAACTTAAACACATAACCACCGGATATGCAAAATTAATTATTGCCAAACTTACACTCTGTAAAATATAGGTATTTCATTTCTCAAGGATATAAACAATTTTCTTNTAAAATTAATTATTGCCAAACTTACACTCTGTAAAATATAGGTATTTCATTTCTCAAGGATATAAACAATTTTCTTGATTTTATATTATTATTATTATAATTTAAGTCAAGATTATAAATATGTGAAAACTATCTTTCTTTCTGGGGCCACGGTGGCTGAGCAGTTAGCCTGCTCGCCTCCTACCAAGGCACACTGGGTTCAATCCCCGGCCGGGTCACTCCCGGATTTTCGTATGTGGGAACATGCCAGAAGATGCTGCTGGTCAGCAAGTTTTCTCGGGGATCTCCCACTTCCCCCACCCTTTCATTTTGGCGCTGCTCCATACTCACCTCAATCACCCTCATTGGCTCTCAAGACCTCGCTGTTAAAAGCTGTCAGAATCTCTTCACTCAATCATATATCTCTCTTTCTTTCTCAGAACCTAACCACAAGTTTGTCCTTACATTCATGAACCACCACCTGTATTTCTGGTGAAACACTTATTTTAGAAGGAAGGTAAAAGAGGGACTTCTTTGGAATTGTAACAACTAAAACTTTGTTTAGACTAGTACTACTGGCAGCAAAAAAGTTAACAGAGAAATTAATTTAAATTGTTGTCACAGAGATTAATATTTACAAGTAAGAATTTTTTATTTAGTAAAATCACTTTTCTAAACGTTTATTTTAGTCTATTTTTAAAAGTGATGCTCTACAAATAAAATAGTTAAGATGATTTAATCAATTTAAACATAAAAATCTAGTAAGGGAGACTAATAAAGCAGTTGTAGCTGTTAAACTGGCAAGAATTCCTATCTAATTTTACCAACATTGTAAAAAAAAAAAAATTAAATTCACACCTCAAAAAGAGTTTTTGCACTTTTGATATTACTGAGTTATGAGATGAAAATACACACTATCGGAATAGAATACCATGTCTGNAAAGAGTTTTTGCACTTTTGATATTACTGAGTTATGAGATGAAAATACACACTATCGGAATAGAATACCATGTCTGGCATTCTGATGCATCTTTGTAATGCGCCTAATGTCACAGCAAACATCCTTCATGAGCAACCAAATGACAGGTGTTGGGAAATGTTTTTGAGTTGTGCATTATNACTAATGTCACAGCAAACATCCTTCATGAGCAACCAAATGACAGGTGTTGGGAAATGTTTTTGAGTTGTGCATTATCTCTGACCTGCAACTTTTATTCATTCTATAGTTTTGTGCATTGGCAAGTGTTGTTAATACTACCTCTCATGGAGAAAGGAAATGGGATGTCTTCACTATCATGTTCCCTGGTATCAAGGCTACAGGAAAAGAGGAATGCCTTTATTGTTAATCTAACTGCCTGTACCCTGGCGNATCATGTTCCCTGGTATCAAGGCTACAGGAAAAGAGGAATGCCTTTATTGTTAATCTAACTGCCTGTACCCTGGCGTTACTTGCAGCAAAATACAATGAAGAAAGGTATAGTTTAAGCTGGTTTTTCCCTTTCCCTCCCCTGTCCCTCACCCTAAATGTACTTAGACAAAATACTGGCTTANGTATAGTTTAAGCTGGTTTTTCCCTTTCCCTCCCCTGTCCCTCACCCTAAATGTACTTAGACAAAATACTGGCTTACAGCATCATATGACTCATCCAGATTCAGTAAACACATGATAAGTGGTGAAGCAGGACGGGGAAAATATGACTGTTCCTTGCTAAATGTTGCATTTATGTTGCAGAAAATTTACATACACTTGACACTGTATGAAAATATACAATGTAATAAGTAAATATTTTTCAAGCAAACACCGTGCATCTGGGCATCTTATGGTGATATGTCACTGATCACTGAATCACTGAATCACAAATCCTAACCTTGACAGTATTGCAGAATTTAAGACTTGTTACTCGACCACTTCCTAAGCTCAAAACCACCACAATGTAAGAGTTCACACAGCTGATCTTTCAATTAACTTGCTTCCTTCACAAAGTTTGCACCCAATATAATGTCATCAGTGGAACCCAGTAGAACATACATCCTCTTATCTTTTAAGCATCAATACTGGACTCCCAACCAAACGCTTTGTTCTCTCCCAAACTGCTCGGATATATGACCCCATGATTTAGTTGTCTCCGATAATAGTTTGGGCCAAAATCTTGTTGCAGTGGCTATGGACTCCGGGATTACGATGGGAAGACATGTTACCATCACCAGCTAAGGAGAAGTGGGGTCAATTTATTGAGGGTTTGGCAGATCTAGAGATGCTTTTTGTATCTCGCTTTCTGTGTCCAGATGTAGTCAGCGTAGAGTTACATGGCTTCTCGGATGTCTCTGAACATGCATATGAAGCTTTTGTGTATTTGAGGGTGTGTATCTCATAATGGCGAAATCAAAGGTGGCATCCCTAAAACAAGTGTTATTAGCCCATTTGGAACTATGTGGAGCCCAGTTGTTAGTTAATAGTTAAGCTGATCCATCATTGCCATACATTTTTCCTCCAACACCTCAATATCACTGCCATTCATACCTGGACTGATTCCAGTGTAGCCCTGACCTAGATCAAGACACAATCTTACCCACTGAAATTATTTGTGGCAAACATGTTGCCCAAATCCAGGATTGGGTCCCTCACCAGTCCTGGAAACATGTGATCTTGAAAGACAACCTGACTGTGCAACTCGTGGCATGCTTCCACATGAGTGTGATGGCATGGTCCTAATTGGCTTGTGAACCTTCGTGACCAATGGCCCGTATCCACTGTGATTCAAACCAAGGAAGATGTCTCTGAGCTGAAGTCACCTCAGTTGTGTTAGTGGCTACACATGCACCATTTGATGAACTTAGTGTTGTGAGAGTCTCTAACTTGGCCCAAGCTTGTTCGAATCATTGCTACATTAGGCATTTCATCACAAACAGCCAAAAGCAAACTAGTCATCATGCATCACTGTCCTCGGCAGAACAGAACCAAGCTACAACCTTGGTGTGTAAATGCATACAACATGTTTCTTTCCAAGAAGATTTGAAACNTCGGCAGAACAGAACCAAGCTACAACCTTGGTGTGTAAATGCATACAACATGTTTCTTTCCAAGAAGATTTGAAACCGATTAAGGAAAGAAAACCTTGCTCCCCACGAATGCAGCGCTAAGCACCCTTCTTGGATCTGCATGGTGTCCTCAGGGTGGGCAGACGTTTATTAAATGCAAACATCAAATTTATAGATAGACATCCCATTATCTTACCTAAAAACCATATAGCTGTTATATCTCTTGTAGACTACCATCACTTCAAGTANTCGGCAGAACAGAACCAAGCTACAACCTTGGTGTGTAAATGCATACAACATGTTTCTTTCCAAGAAGATTTGAAACAGATTAAGGAAAGAAAACCTTGCTCCCCACGAATGCAGCGCTAAGCACCCTTCTTGGATCTGCATGGTGTCCTCAGGGTGGGCAGACGTTTATTAAATGCAAACATCAAATTTACAGATAGACATCCCATTATCTTACCTAAAAACCATATAGCTGTTATATCTCTTGTAGACTACCATCACTTCAAGTATTTGCATGCTGCACCCCCATTGCTGCAATCCTTGTTGTCTCAACATTTTTGGATCCTTTCAGCTTGGTCCTTGGTCAGGTGAAAGGTTTTCAGGTGCATTCGTTGTTTTCAACATCGACCGGTCAACAACCCNATTTGCATGCTGCACCCCCATTGCTGCAATCCTTGTTGTCTCAACATTTTTGGATCCTTTCAGCTTGGTCCTTGGTCAGGTGAAAGGTTTTCAGGTGCATTCGTTGTTTTCAACATCGACCGGTCAACAACCCTCCCCTAATTGGAAATCTGCCTGCTACAAGTGACACACCGGCTGGGGTTTTTGAGCACACACAGGAGTAGACTATGTGGGATCAATGTCTACAAGACTTAACACATTATGCCGTAGTATTAGTCAAAAGGCAAATCTCTGCATTTTCATTTATTTTTCCACCAAGGCAAAACATGTTGAAGTTGTTACTGACTTAACTAAAGACAGTTTCATTGCTGCTCTGGCCCAATTTGTCTCCAGAAGGGGTCTGTGTACAAATCCATACTAAGATTTTGGCATCAACTTCATAGGTGCTTCATGGCAAATACACCAGGCCTTTACACAACTTCCCAAATTTCCTCTCCTGGATCATCTTGCCTTGTCTCTCTCGATCAATTTTCATTTTCTTCCTCCAGCCAGCCATCACTAAGGAGGATTGTGGGAAACTTCTCTATGACAGAATTTAATAACTACGACCAGTTTTGCTGTGGTTGCTTATATTTGTTCAACTACACATTATCCTGGATGCCATTGTTCCATTTTAAATACTTTCTCTAAAATTTGCAATAAATATGTGTTTCAGCTCCAACTTCAAGGGCGCGTACCACCCTTAACAGGCATCATAGACCTCGCATGTGTTTTTGACGTAATTTTTCATAAGGAATATGCAAACAGAATTTTTCAGTCTTTTTCAGACTCATCCTGTATAAACCATAACCAATTTCCAAATACAGACATCTTGTGCAATGAAAAACAATACACAGTATCTCCTTTCAATCTCTAGTCCTCACAAAACATGTACCTACAACCCATACTACCAGTTATTTCTACTGCACCCTTTTGGAGTAGCTAATCTAGCACTAATCTCCATGATAATTAAGACTTATCTGTTACCATTCAAGTTGGTTTACCAACATAGTTTATCACTTTTATCATAAGTGNCTCCATGATAATTAAGACTTATCTGTTACCATTCAAGTTGGTTTACCAACATAGTTTATCACTTTTATCATAAGTGGCCTGACAACTCTATCTAACGGTTTGTTAAGTAGGCCATAGTCCTTAATTAAATGGACCTGTGCTAGACACAGTCATTTCCTCAATTAGTGCAGTGTTATCTGTTCCCAAGCACTGTTGTGTGCTGCCTTTATGCATCATCTCTCCTCCATCATGCTTGGCCACCTATAGCATGCCAGGCCATATGGTGTACCTCACAACCCGTGTTCACATTATCTCCCTATTACATTTCATTTCCCGTTATNTAGCATGCCAGGCCATATGGTGTACCTCACAACCCGTGTTCACATTATCTCCCTATTACATTTCATTTCCCGTTATTTGGCTTTCATTATACATCAATAAATACATTATATAACAACATACACAATCTCTAAACTCACAATATAAAAAATATATACAGTTACTGTGAACATATTTGCACGCTAAGATGGAGAGGTGGAATCCTTCCACGTATCAAGTACCAAACTAGCTTGGTTTAAAATCTGTTAACTAGGCTTTCACAACCTGTGCCTACTTGGGGGCATGTACACATAATTTCCTAATTGATACAACATTTTTATAATATTTACATCATCAATACACATTATTAACTCTCTTAACCTATGTACTTTGTGTTGGTGATTTATTTTTGCATAAAATATACATTGTTAAACTTATGTGTGTGCTAAGTTCCCCCCTTTTAGCAATACTGAAGGCAATCACCTTACCCGCACTTCACTTGTACCCGTTCTCAGTCTTCCTGGGCCCATGCTCATACACTTGACTATCACACAACACAGGGTTACGTGCAGGGATGCTAATGCCTTTGCTGCACCTTTGGGTCTTCTCCAGTCAGTGTGACTAAGCCAGGCCACACACTATGTCTATTGAGCCCTAAACATGTGCGGGGATCCACCCATTATCTCCACACATAGTGTCTTATGGAAGCACTCAGCAGGTGCGGGAAAACTATTCTGCCACATACAGTTTCTGTCTCTGCATCATTTGTGATTTATACTAGGCCTACAGGGGCATTGGAGGCACTTCCTTTATTGGGATCACAATTTTGTATTTGATTTCCTCTTACTTGGTTACCCACATTTTCTCCTCCCATCATGACTGTGTTCCATCTTTTCCAGGTATGTTTCTTTATATATGCTGGGTTAGTTGTTAGTTTCCTGTCTTCTATCTGCATTGTTTCCATGGCTTTCTATCTCTTCTAGGAGTTTTCTACAATTTCTGGGCTGTTTTTATTCTCTGTTTAGTGAGGAGGGCTCGACCTTACCGCAATTATTTCCTCTGAGGTTCTTTGTTTTCCAACTTTACTATCCTGTATGTATACCCCTCTTGCGGGGTCTATTGTCTCTGGGTGTATCTCCCATTCAGGTGCCAATGGGTTCAAAGGACTTTGTGGGCCTATCTTCTGCTCTGCGGTTTGGGAGGATGGCTGTTGTTCATTCAGGTACTGGCTTGGAACACTTGTGAGNGTGGGCCTATCTTCTGCTCTGCGGTTTGGGAGGATGGCTGTTGTTCATTCAGGTACTGGCTTGGAACACTTGTGAGGTTTTTTTTAAAATTCAGTTCGATCTGAAACAGGGCATCTAGTTATACTGAATGGGTGCAATCTGCACTGAATTCAGACATTCAAGGATGTTTTCATTTCACTCTCTTGGGTTTTGGGTGCACGGAGATAATTCCTTCATTCNACTGAATTCAGACATTCAAGGATGTTTTCATTTCACTCTCTTGGGTTTTGGGTGCACGGAGATAATTCCTTCATTCCTGCCTGCTTCGTCTTCCTTGGAGTACACGTTTCTCCATTCTGCCCCTGATTGTGGTTATATATCAAAATCTCTTACCGAGGAACGAGGAGATTCATACCCCTCATCTTTCTGTATCTAACGGTAGAAGGAAGGCTCATGATCCTTGTCATTTTCTTCACTTCATTCTGGTAGATCACTGCCTCTTAGGCATATTCTTATAGAAGTGTGCACTTGTTTTTTTAATTGGGTATGTCTTTATGTACTTTTTGTGGCTACTGGGGTGGTTTCTATCTTATCTTCCTTTAGTGATAAGTAGTGTTTCTCCTCTAGTATTGTACCTGCGTCTGGTAGCCAGTTTGTCATCTTTCTTCTGGTGACTGCCTTTTATTGTTTCGTGTGACTGTTTAGGAATTTTAGAGCGACGCTGGCCCACAACCCCCCCCCCCCCCCC
>NQII01000954.1:801760-828656 GCA_002778355.1 Clitarchus hookeri | reverse complement strand
CCCCCCACAAGGCGACACGTGCCGACAATTAAGACTGGAGGCTGGCAAGCATAAAAACCCCTTTTCGAGAGTAGGTGGGCAGCAGTTCATTAGTACCGCGCAGAGAGGTCAGTCAGTCAGTTATTACCGCCAGAGACGTTAGTCGAGAGAGCAGTCAGTCGAAGATCGCCGAGCAGAGAGTTTGGTCAGGGGTTCGGACCCCTGGCCACGTCAGTAG
Organism: Clitarchus hookeri; assembly: GCA_002778355.1. Taxonomy (NCBI): domain Eukaryota; kingdom Metazoa; phylum Arthropoda; class Insecta; order Phasmatodea; family Phasmatidae; genus Clitarchus; species Clitarchus hookeri. Next base: position 828,439 of record NQII01000954.1, on the reverse strand, counting down.
AACATCACCACAGTGAGACGGCAGCAACTGCGGCCCTTTGCCAAAGGCCGCCCATCGCCGGAGCTCACCCACCACAGCTGACATCATTCCAGCAAGAGTTAAGTATACAATCACCGTCAAGAGAAGCCCCCCTCCATCACGAAGTCGTTAGCAGTCAATCCGAGTAACCAAATTATTAGAATACCACACCTCTCAAGTGTTGATGTTGTTTATTTGTGAATATATCCGAGACAATATATTCATCCTTCAAAATACAACAGTAAAAGACTAAATTATTGCAAACCCCTTAACCTTCAAGCACATTATAGTCAGTGCTTGGAGGCATTAACTCTGACCCTATAAGCCACCATGTCTTTCACAGTGGCAGTATAGCGTCAATTGTTTCCTACATCCTTGCTCTCTGAGTTGTCCCATCGTCAATCCCCTGGTCTGTGCAGATTCTGACCTAAAAGGAGCTTGCTTTGGGAGTGCCTCATGATATAATTTCTGCTATTTCAAAAGAACAGGATAGTTGGGATGTGCTGATTCCAGGTCCAATGGACTTTTCTGATTTGTACTCTTATACCATTTTTGATTTCTTGATTTCTTCTTTCTCTGGGGTTAACCTGTGTGTGGTATCTAGGATTTGTCAAATTTTTACAGGTCTCTTCCCATGCCTTTCTGGTAATTTGTGCCCCATTATCTGTTAATATTTTCTCTGGGTAGCCTCGATGTGGGTAGATTACATTCTCTAAGTGGGTCGACTCTCAAGACCTTAATATTAAGAGCTACCCAAATATCTTCACTCACTCAAAGTGAGTGCAGATTCTTTTAGTATTCGCTTGTTTTAATCCTTTACTTCTATCCATTTGAAAAATTAGTCAATAATAACCAAGAGGAATTGGTTTTCTTACTTCGATTGAGGGTACAGAACCATAAGGTTGATTACAGTCTCTTTCTAGGGCTATGTGGGTCTTCGAGCTTTGGGGGCTGAGTACACAATCTGGTGACCTTTGCACTAATGCATATTGCACGTTGGGTCACATAGATTCCCACATTTATTTTTTACACCCAGCTACCAATATTTGTCTGCGACTGCCCTGTGTGTTTTCTCCAATCCAGGATGTCATGCCAGTTTGTGGGTATGGTTATATTCCAAAACCATTTGGCATAGTGACCTCTATACCCAGACTTTCCAACCCTGATTTGCTCCAAGGGACTTGGTCCATATTGTGCCAGAGTCATCATGATAGCATTGTTGTAGATGCAGCTGTGTCTAGTTTTCCAATTCCTGTTTTTGACATTGAGCCTGTACAAGCTCTTCCCAGTCTTCATTTCCTGCCTCATCTTGTCTCATTAGCATTGTATTGTTGTGGGTCCTTATCGGGCCCTCCAGAGGCACCATACCTTCCCATTCCTCTATTTATTCTACAGTTTTGCCCTCACATAGGTGTCTTGATATCTCTCCTTTGCAGTGTTCAATTTAAAATGAAAACACCTGCAATAGTAGGACCCATCTTGTCAGTTTTGCCCTTTCCTTCTTGTATTTTTGAAGCCATACCAGCACTTGGTAATCTATTCCTAGCATAAAAAGGGTATCCTCCAGGTAGTGGCAATACCTCTTTATGGTCCATACCACAGCGAGACACTCCTGTTGACTAGCCAGGTATTTTTTCTCAATTTCCATCACTGCTGCACTTGCATATCTTATAATTTTTCTCCATGAGGGCTCTATTGGTATAATAGTTCCCCCATGCCAATTCTGCTTGCATCTGTTTGTAGTATCAACATCCTCTCAGGGTCCAGATGGTGTAGCCGGGGTAGGTTCTGGAATTTCTTGTTTTTTATCCTTTAATATTTTCTGGTGGTTCTTTGTCCACTGGATCCTTGCATCCTTCTTAAGCAGTTCATTAAATGGTCACTGCTGTTTTCATCAAGTGTGGGACTTAGTCCCTTAACCAATTGCAGGTGCCCACAAATTGTCGGAGCTCTCTTCTTGATTTTGTATCTTCTGCCACCAGGATATCTGCAACAGACTCTGAGATAGCCTCATTTCCTTCAGGTGTTACTATGTGACCGAGATATTTCATTTGATCTTTGCTCAAATGGTGTTTCTGGAGTCTGGACACCAGACCATTAATTTGGAGACATCCCAACACTGTACTCAGGTGACATTTGTGCTCTTGCTAATTATTAGATCACACAATGTCATCCAATTTATGAAGTGAAATTTTCCCAAATAGTCTACTAGGACCTTGGTTGACATCACGTTTTAAAAAGTGGAAGGGACATTTTTTTAATTCAAAGGGCATCACCCTAAACTGTAGGGTTACTCCATCTGGGATGGTAAATGCTGTATATATTCGAGAGACTGGTTTCATTAGTATCTGCCAGTACCCATTGCAAAAGTCCAACAAGAAGATCTTTGCATTTCCTAGGTCTTTTAGCATGCAGCTTGAGTTAACTGTGGGAGGGGACGCATCATTGATGATGGGATTGAAGGCCTGAATCCGCACAGAATCTCCTTCTTTGGTACCAGCACTACACTTGAGTTATAAGGGGAGTTGGCTGCTTCCAGTAGACATTGGTATTTCATGGACTGGACTTGTTCATTAATGATGGCTTTCTTTATGTGGGAGTGTTGGCATGGTTTTTCCCATACTAGCTGATCAGTCTTCAGGAGAATCTTGTGTTCTATGCCCTGGGTTAGATGCCCTGGGTTAGTTTCAGGGGTTTCTTGGTTAAGAAGACCATTGTATATTGTGCAAGCATGTCTTAGCTCTTATTCTGGGTCCTCCAACAGTTGGTGTTCGATCTGTTCCTGTGGACTCTCTTCCCACCCTTCCTTCCTACTGTCCAGGATCCATGGTATTATCATTCTTTCCTGGAGTTCTAGGTGGCTATTGGCACTCCTTCCTGAGCATTTGAGCACACAGTCTTGCTTCTCCAACCAGAGTAATCCTTGCATGACGGTTGCTCGTTTGATAATGAATAATCACTTCAGTATCTTTATTGGTTAATAGTATTTATTCGAGCATCGTAATCTCTTACATGTTAACATGATATGTATTATTATTATTATTGCATGTTAGCTTACTGTTACATACAACCATACCGTCATTATCTTGCTCTACCCTCGTGTAGCCAACTTAGCCACATGCAGCAGTGACTTCCTCACTTATGTATTTATAGACATAGAATGCTGTTTCAGATTTGATTTCCCTCCCAATTATGAGTGCTAGTGTGATAGTTCCTGTAAGTTTCAGTTTCTAGCAAGGCTTTGCTGGGTAAGCCATTTGGTTTGTAGGGGCTATCTGCAATCTCTTCTGAATTTAACACATTGGCTTGTATAAAGTTTGCCATGGCTGTTAAGTCCATTATGTCTATCATTTCTCTCCCTGCCAGTTCTACCAAGATTCTCGACATTTCTGCATCTGGGTATTCCTCACTTAGTCCTTGGAGTTGGTTTGTGTTCATTTCTTGGGCCACTTTCCCTGGTTAACTGGGCTGGCAGGTTCCGATTCTCGACCCAGTTTTAGCATTTCACGGCTGTTCCTGTTCTGATCTTTTGTTTCTTGGGTCTCCCGGTAGAGTCAGGACAATTCCATCTTCAGTGTCTCAACTTGCCATAACCCTAGCATATTGGGTCGGTGGTGGTTTTCTGTTTCAGGGGGCAGAAAAGAGTGATATGCTGGCCATATCTCACACTTCCTTAATTAATTCACAATGTTCCATAGCACTCTTTTCTTGATCCCACTCATATCATATTTTGCGTACTTTACGAGTTCTTCCACTGGCGAGGGTTCAAGCATCTTCAAGAATGTTCTGATACTCTGGTTTAACAGTTCAATGTTTAGGGGAAAACTCTTGCTCATATTTCCCTCTGAATACACTTGCTTGTATGGTTGTATTTTTCAGCGGATAAATCTCTGCCTCTTCTCTCTCTCCTTGGGGTGGGCTGTACAGTTCTCAAGTTACTTTGATATAAGTTCTAGTACCATGAACCAGTCCTACAAATTTTCTTTAATCTCCTCCCAGGTTTCCATGAAATCCCCATATTTGTGCCACTACTTTTGCGTTTATTCTCCAAGCTCTTTCTGCACAGCATCCACCTACTGTGAGCATGGTATGCAATTTTCCTCAAACACGGTTTTGTATTTTTATGCAAATATCTGTGGATTTTCATGACTTTTCCTGTGGAACTCTGGAAGTACCCTTCACATGTCTATTTGGGGTAACATTTGTTGTACCTCAAGTTTTGTGCATTCCATTTTATAGCCTGCCCTGATTCAGATAGCTTAGTCATTCTTTGGTGGGTTGTACTTCAACTGGCATTTCAGGCAGTGAAATTATAGTCATAGCTTCTGTCTCACTTTATCCCTTCAACTCAGTCAGGAAAAATGGAATTCTTTCCCACAATCTTAACATTTGATATGGCATTCCCCTTCACCTATACAACCTCCCAATGCACACCTTTCCTATACCTCGTAGCAGGTGTCTCATACATATATATACCACATCTTCATATTACCTTACTGCCCCTTCCCATCATGGGGACTGCGATGGCTGAGTGGTTAGACTGCTCACCTCTAACCAAGGCGAACAGGGTTCAATCCCCGGCTGTGTCACTCCCGGATTTTCGTAAGTGGGAATAGTGCTGGATGATGCCTTTGGTTGGCTGGTTTTCTCAGGGATTTCCCATTCCACATCCCTTGCATTCCTGTGCTGCTCCATTCTCACCTTATTTTACCCTCATGGGCTCTCAAGACCTTGCTGTTAAGAGCCACTCAATCTCTCAACTCAACTTTTCCCATCATGCATGAGAGATGGAATTTGCATGCTTCCTATCATCTTTATTCTCTAATAATTTTTTTGCTGAGCATGGTTATTCCTCCTGGTTGTCGATATGATCTGTATTTATTTCCCTTTACAGGTTTTCACATTTTAGGCTCATCAACTTTCTGGGTGCCACTGAGTGTNGATATGATCTGTATTTATTTCCCTTTACAGGTTTTCACATTTTAGGCTCATCAACTTTCTGGGTGCCACTGAGTGTTTTGTGACTCCCAGAAGTCATGTTTCTCTTAATTTGTTGTGGGTCATCACTTTCTAGCCACTAAATTACCCCATGCTGGGTCTCCACCTGTTATTTCTCCCAATTGTTATATTTTATACTTTGATGTTTTGACTAACTTGGGGATACCTGGGTGGACATGGTGGGCTGTTCCTCATATTCCCTTAGTCTCCAATCTCCTTGTCTTGTGGGCTTTGAGGAAGTTAGTCTGACTCTCTTCAAGGGAGAAACATGAGCACACATTAGGTTGAGTGGCCCAGAACTGCTGCATCTCCTCTACTAGTATTTTATTTATACTGGTACTTCATTTGGGAACTGCCTAGTTCCTCTCACTAGGGTTTTCAGGTGGGCTATCTAAGGGAAATCACACTGGGTAGTTCTGATAGGGCAAAGGTTGTTAGAAGTGAACTGATGGCTGGATTTCTCCAAGTCTTGCCCGCCACTGTCGGCATTGCCATGCCTATTAGTTATAAAGTATCACTCTATCAGGGCTGATGGGGTTTTCCCTAGACTCATCCTGCAAACAGGGCATTGTTTGGGGAGCTGAGTCGGGCTGGGGCATGAAGAAAGTTGTTTGGTTGTAACGCTGTGATTTTTCAGGTTTTTATTTTAGTAATTTTTTTTGGTTTAGGACTATATGGTTGTGGTGGTGAGTCCTTAATATAAGTTTCAGGTTAAGATTTGGTAGTTTATCGTTTAAGCGGAGTGCAGTTTATATTTGGTAGTTTCACAAGTTTTTTGGTGTAAAGGTAAGTTGGAGGTTATCATTCAGTATACCTTAGAGGGTAGTAAGTATTGCATTTTGTCGACCATGCGAATTTAAAGAAAAGTACCTTGATTTACTCTCACCTTACCATTGCTGATTGGAGAAGTAGAATAATGGGATCAGCCGACAGCCAATCAGAGCGCAGGTTGGAACAGGGTGATACTGAAGATAGAGTCAAACGCATTCCTCTTCCACAAATACCGCCACCACCACCAAGAATGGATACTCGTGTGCCGAGGGGCAGTAACGGTAATTGTATAGAATAGCGGCTTTTCTGAAGGAAACATAGTCGGCCCACAAAAGTAACATAAATGGGTTCTGCACAGCTTATCTTTTTAATATTGAGGAGGGCGTAATGATAAAATAAGCAGAACGTCGAAAATAAAATAGATAATATACAAGGAGTTTGGCTGCTTTGTTTACGTTGGAAGCCATGATGTTTGGCTGTGGATGTGTAGACATTACCGTATGGTAGTTGCAGTTTAGATGCGAGACAGTGCGGTTCGTGGTGAGTGGTGTGTGTTTTTGCGCCCATGAGTTGTGACGTCCAAATCCGACCGTGCGAAGGTTTGTTATTTAAGAATGGAGGGTGCAAGTATGAGTGCTTCTGTGTGTGACAGTCGTCTATGTGGCGGGTATTACTTGGATGTTTTAGAAGATCATGGTGTTTTGTCGAGTGAGGTAAGGTGCAAGTCATGCATGATGGTAATTGAATTGGCCAAGGACAGTGGAATTGCACCCGCCGCCAACCTAGGTGAGTTAATTCATATACTTCCGGTACGTTTTACTGTTACTTTAAAACCGTAAAAGCCTAGATTAGAATAAAATTGTAGGTTAGATTAAAACACTACAATCGTAGGTTAGATTAACACCCTACCATCCCAGGTTAGATTAACACCCTGCAATCCTAGGTTAGATTAAAATCCTATAATCCTAGGTTACATTTAAACTCTACAATCCTAGATTAGATTAAAACCCTGCAAACCTAGGTTAGATTAACAATGTAAAATAGTGATTCACTCATCATAGGGTTAGGTTAAGTTAAGTTAGGTGGACACATATTATGAAATTGGGTGGACAAATGTTAAATTGAGGTATTCTTGTATTTTTTGTGGGTGTATTTTTAATTATTTTACCCCATAATTTCCCTGATCTTTATAGCCCACCCCACTATCGTATTTGTGGTTTGTATTAGTAATACATTAATGCCCCTAGTATATTCGTGTTCTGTGTAATTAGTAGAGTAGAAATATACCACTTTCCATGATTTTTTCTTATATTTTCAGAAAAAGCCCCTATTCTATGCAATTACCGCAGTAACCCCAAAAGAAAGAAAATGTAGTGATTCTGTAAGGTTTACCATGCATAGGGATCACCTGTGGATTACCATCTTTAACTTTTTCAGATTGAACAGTTATTCTTCCTAATTAATTTTCCACACATGTACATAGCCGGTAGTGCGGAGGCATCCCTATTTTTATCTCCTTCGTAAATTCAGACGTGAGCAGTTTGTCTCTAATTGCTGCAAGATATTTTTAATTTTGTCATCGTTCATGGAAATTGAGTGGTTCGTGTTTGTTTGAGAGTATAAGTGGGTCAATAAAAAATGAAAACAAAATTTTGGCAGTATAATTTAAAAATAACTGTTCCTATCCTCCATCTGCACAAATTGCTGGACTAGTTGGTGCAACATTATTATTTCCAGCTAGGNTATAATTTAAAAATAACTGTTCCTATCCTCCATCTGCACAAATTGCTGGACTAGTTGGTGCAACATTATTATTTCCAGCTAGGCTATAGTTGGAAAATGTTATTCAAAAATAAAGTTCAATGTTAGTGAACATAAAAGAAGTGAAATGCCACAAGGTCTCGAAAAGTTTGTGTGTACACTCCAGGGTTGGTAATATCTGGCTAAACGTGGGCAGGCTATTCACTGGCGATCTGGCTGAGGCATTGCTGCAGGCTCTGGGCTTTGAGACATCTAGCACACTGCTGGCCCCGATGTCTCCCTGGCATACAGGATGGGTGGTAAGAGAGGAATGTTGTATCCCCACTGTGTGAGTTGTATATACCAGACAGAGGTAAACACTAAATGTCTGCAACATGTCAGTAAACATGACTCTGCTAGCTGCTGGTGTTTAAGGCAGTGTTAGAATGCATTCTTTGTCCTCAGGATCAGACCCGAGCTATGCACTGGCCTCCCAGTCCTGCTGTAGAGCTGTGCAGATCCTCATGCCTGGAGATTCTGAGACAAGTGAGCTGTGTATATCCATCAGAGGAGAACACCACTGGCCAGCACTTGTCTGTTAGGGGAAAAACATTGCCTCTTAGCAGCAAGTAATAAAAGGGATTAGTTAGGTGAATACATTACCCATGGGATGACTCCAGTGTTTGCATGGGCTGGTACAACTTGCGACTGGGCCATGCCAATCACTGAGTGAGGATTCCCAGATGAGTGAGTCATGTGTACCCGTCAGAGGAAATCACAACAGGTCTGCACTTGCATTTAAGGGAATGATGGGATTCCCTTAGGGTAAGTACTCATTCGTAGCATTCTTCTGCCTGCATACATCTGCTCCTGGGTAGGTGTGCAGATGTATATGGGCACATTTAGATGTATAGCTGTCTGTCATGGATAAAAAATGCCCAACATCCACACTTCAGTCATGCTTCTTATGTTCCCAACGAAACTGGTTTGCAGAGATTGAATTTTCTTTTCTATATCTGTTGAACTCAGAGTATACTTCTTCGTGTGTTGCATAATAATATTAAAATTGTTGTTTCTGTCTTTATATTCTTTACATGTAGTGTCCTACCAAATAGGCATTCCATGAAACTCTTCAGTAAGTTGAAGAGTATCTTGTACTTCCCAGGTAGTGGCCATTGAAACCAAATTCAGGAACCAAAATGCAGTATTGTAAAACTGATATGAGTGATACTAGAGCTACTACACAACTGGCTATTCTTTGGAGAGTAGACTTGGTGGTTGGCAGCAACACTAAGGTCAGTCGCAGCACCCTTTTTTATATATGTCTCTTTTCCATAACAGCACACACCTGCCCATGTTATCCATCATGGCCAGGAAACAGAAATACACATACAATTTTCTGTGAACTGTATCAGGGCTATTAGGGAAGGTGTGCCATACACAAGTTTATTACAAACATGAACACTACAAATCTGTTTGCAATCAACATTTATTTTTAGAATGAAGCTCATATAACATCTTAATAGCAAAACATATAAAAGTATGACCAAAATTCAGCTTATCTGGTTTGACAATATTTGGCTTTAAAAAACAATCACGTGAAAGTGCCTTACAATTCAAGCAACAAGGCTCTAAATTACTATAAAAGGCCACCAAAATATATATACCTGACATGAAAATAATTAACACACATAATATTAAAACTGTTACACAACAGACAGCCAGGCACATGATGCGCACTCAAAATTGAGCCGAACAAAGACATTGACATGGGCAAAAAGAATAACAACATTGACGTAAAAATTCCTAGGGGAGTTGCTTATAAGGAGCCAAGACTAAAACCCCTTTCTATGGCTGCGTACCAGAAATAAATTAAAACATTTGCAATTATTATGACTAGAATAACAGGGTGTAATAAAGAGCACTTTAAAATCATAACACGTAAGACTCAATTAAAAGCCTACAGGTGGGTGACAAATAGACTTCAATTAGATGCGACCAAGCGACAGCAGTGTGGTACATTTGACTTCCACATTACTTTGTAACACATCACCGACTCGGGCTAACCGAAGGCATATCATTAAAAAACTTCAACAAGGTAATATTAGAACATTTACAACACCGTGACTGCACCTCATAAAGTTAACCAAAACATTATTTGAAATGGAAGGCCAAAAAGGAGTTTTGAATACAAATGGTCAGCGAAAATCTTGGTGAAGTTAACTAGCCTTTAAACAATATCATAAAAACTTAAAAAAAAACACTCTGAATCATTCAACCCACCTGCATGGTAAAGCAGCACATCTGTTTACACCAGTAAATCACGTAACCATATCAAGGATGGAGAAGTGCTGACGAGTTGGTGCCCAAACGAACAGTGAGTGCCAGAAGCCCAATGCAAAAATTAACACTGACGAAAGGAGGTGAAGGCTAGCTATCGTGCATGCGCGAAGGGATGGATAACCAAGGAGGTGGTAAGGAGGAAGCAGGAGTAGGGGTACAGAAATCCAAAGCATGCCAGAGNAGGAGGTGGTAAGGAGGAAGCAGGAGTAGGGGTACAGAAATCCAAAGCATGCCAGAGTGGAGGAAAATTTAAAACTTGAGGAGCGCGCTGTGATCAGCACAAAGGGCTGATAAACATTTCACATAGAGCCCAAATATTNATAGAGCCCACATACACTCAACATACACCTTGCATACTGCCAACTTCTTAACGTAATTGCCAACAGACTTGAAATGATCAAGTAAATCCATGTAGAGTTCATAAGCACTATCCACAAAAGGGTAACCAACAGTTATCGTTAAGATGCAGCAGCTAGAAATGCTAGGCCATAACTCTCTCGAGCAGCATGGCTAACCTTGATTTATACCTGCCAATACAGGACAGGTGGTGAAGGGAAGGAAAGCTTGGGGAATCTCGTCCATGCGCTGTGTGTGCCATGATTGATGGGGTTCTCAAGACCGCACCTGGTTGATATGCACTTCAACCTATTGAGAGTGCGTGACTCTCAACTGCCATTACTCTGGCCACACCCAGCAGCCGACCGTTCACGTGTAACACGTCTGTTAATGCTGCAGAATTGTAGAGGTCATTGTTGACTTTCAACAGGTCCTTCATACAGGCACAGCCTGGACCATAACAATCTTTTATTTTAAGAGGATTCCCTAGTAAAAATAAATACTGTATCTACAGTTGCCACTTTTTCCTTTTATCCTATTAAATATATTCAAAGAGAAAAAATTGTAAAAATGGTTTAAAACAGAATTTTAGGGCTTCCCTGTGCAGTTTCCTTACAGGAATTGATAAAAGTACAAAGTGTCATCTGTAGTTTAATCCATTGCCTTTCATTGCATGTAATAATATCCTGTTATTTTATATCTAATTTGCAAGGGTATCAGCTTCCAAGGAATTTATATTGCATGGCACTCCCAAGGCTGCAATATGGATTCCCTGGAAGCTGAATTTCTTGCAAATTAGATCTGAAACAATATGATATTAATACAAACAATGAAAGCCAATAGATTATACTTTTATTCAAATTTATTGACTATAAATAGCAAAATGATGGAACATGTAATACTTGTAGTTAAGGTCTCTGAATATAACTGGACAGTGACTGTTACAATATTACCAATCTATCAAAAAATATACTACCTGTTCCTCATCCTGTATCACTGGACAAGATACACTATTATTCTAGAATCACTGAAACCTTTTAAAAATATTTGTTGTACTTTGGAGGTGAACAAAATGTGCATAAATTGAATATCACAAACTGCTCCTCCTCATAAGCATCAGTACTGTAAACTTACAAAATTGTAATAAACTTTGCTTACCTCTAAATGCATCTGTTTCTTCGAAGATGAAAGTCCTCATCTATAGCTGGAAAGGTAAGTAATTCAATCACATTTTTCATAATCAGCTCATCACTTTTCATTATTGTGTGTCAATGTTACTTTAAATTGTGTAAATATAACTTAAAATTATGCAATTAAGACAATGACTTTAAACTTTGTAATTAGAGAGTGTTGAGCAAAATATATTCTTATAAAAATACAAACAGTCATAGTTCTTGTAACAATGCTTTCCTTAAAAAAATTTTGGAAGCAATTTTTTTAGATTTGTTATCAAACTTTATTGAGTTGGACCTAATGAAATGCATAATTAATTTACCCTGGGCAGGTTTAAAATTTTTATTTACTCCATCTTGTTCTGGATATAGCTTTCCCACCTCAGAGGAAGGAATAATTTTTCTGTTTTTTTTCTTTGAATGTACCCAAGGTCCAATAAACAAATTGTTGGTACAGCACAAATCAAAGANATAATTTTTCTGTTTTTTTTCTTTGAATGTACCCAAGGTCCAATAAACAAATTGTTGGTACAGCACAAATCAAAGACACCCATTATTAATGTTACCTAGCTTGTGTCTTTCAATATCTCTTTTTGCATGCACCATCAACACATATCTAGCCATATTCAAAGTGTCAATATTTAAAAGTATGTGGGGGATGAATATGGCTAAGTAATGCATTAGGCAGTCCCTTGCAGGTTAGAAATCAGATTACTCTTGTGACAACATACATTTTCTGGTGGTTTTGGCATTTAAACACATTCTCCTCATTTGCAGCAGTTTATATTGTTCAATCTATCTGCTACTGGGCCAGGTTCAGTATCCAGTTCCTGTTGCCCATCTTCATTCTGGTCAACTTTTGGCTCAAACATGTGCTGGCGAATGCTTCCCATATCAATTACCAGGGAAAGATTTAAAGTTTCAACCAAAACATCACCCCACAAGCAAGTTAAGAAACTCGATATGCAGTCAATAATCTTTGTGCCATGCCATCTGTTGTGAGACAGTGCCATATAACAGCTGTGGCATGCAGAGCCACCTGTAATGTTGTGTTGTTATGCCTGGTTGTCTTCCGATGTGGTTTTCCCCATTTCTAATAGGTCTAAAGACATCAGATTTCTTTTCCCACAATCCTCCTCACCTGCTCTATACCATGAAATTATTCATAAAAATTACTTTTTTCAAGTTGACATCTCCTTTAAACTTTGCCGCAAAGAAGAAAGTGTATTCGAATGAATTGATTTTCACACTTTAGTGGCAGCAAATACCAGAATCTTGGCTAGTGTCAGATTACTCTGTATAGATTTTCTGTTGGTAGCATCCAGTAAAGATATTTTTCAGTAGATATTTATGTCAGCTTTGTATATTTTGGCTTCTGGAAGGAACCATGCAAACATGCCATGTTTGCACAACAAATATTCCTTACACAAGAGTACATGTTAGAAAAAGAAAATGACAGAGAAGTAATTAAGAGAAACACTCATTTGTTGATATGGTTGTGTTGATACCTTAGCAGGATACTCTGAAAATTGGAGTGACATGTGCAAGGCAATACAAATATTTCAAACTACTACATCTGATATCCAACTTACATGCAATTATCTAACCATATGAATGTCATAAAATTTCTGACAAGCTGACAGATATAGAAATATAACTATAGGCCATTCACGGTTACTTCCCACATTTCTGAAGTCCTGCTAAAATTCTACTTTTGGTTATCGATTACGTATCAATGTGCTACATATAAACATAAACACTGCCATCTGACTTCTACGTTTTAACTTTCAAATGCTTGGTTAACTGTTTTCAGCTGTTCGAAGAATTCTGTCTGTCATATTTCAAAAACCATTTTCTATAAATGTTCACAATTTAGGCCTATAACCAAATTTCGGTCAGCTTTGTGACTTTTTAACAATGTCTGTATTGATGATGGTTCTTATGGTTATTAACATTGTTAACATATTTGTTATACACAACATAGCTTATTGCACGTAATAAACATAAATATTTTGCAGTGACTGGGTTTAACCCTGTTACAACTGTGGAGGAAATAACTGTAGTATTTAACCTCTTGTTATTGATATGCGTTGGGTTATTTAGTTAAAAAGGACGGCCTCAGTTGGAATAAATATTAAAAGGAAGGAGCAACCAGTCCAATGAAAAGACAGTTAATTCAAGCACACAACTTGTGTCATTTATTTTTGTGACAAACCCAAAACATAGTGGTGAACATGCACACAAATAGACCTACCGTAACTTTTATTACGGTCATATTCCTTTGCGTAGGTACTTAATTTTACTAGGTTTATTAAATTATTTATTTAAAATTTTCTGGCTAGGTTTAGTATTTTGTTGGGATTGTGGCAAAAATTCAAATCACAGAAACGTAAGCATGTTACACAATTGTGTTTCAAACACCTAGAGCAAAGTTACAAAGTTGTGACAGATAAACAGATGTGACTTTCAAATAATTAATTTGGTCAAAAACAGTTTATGGTTAAAATGTATACATTTCGCACGTCCAATATTTTAAATCACACGCACATAAACACTGGCCCAGCATAACGTAAAGCCAACAATACTCTTTCACACGCAGCTGTCACGACACGTGTTGCAGTATATTTATTCTTGCAGTGGAAAAACAGATTTATCACAACATCGTAACTTGCCTAGGTAGGTTTAAAAAACAAAATGTGTACAAACCTGTTGTAGTAATTTTAAGTATTTTTCACTGGAAGAAAAATAACATTTTGTTCAGCAACAAGCAACACGCCATGTCGTGTTCTCAGTAGCCACTTCTGCCAACTTTTGATTTGTAACCGTCCCGCCATCACATCTAAAAATATTATAATAAGTATTCAAACATTAAAATCTTGTTTCAGTTGTAAATTACAAATTCAAAAATCATTATTATTGCTGTAATAAGTATGAAACATGCTAGAATTTAAAACATTTATTATTTTCCTGCTACTACTAGTGGTGCGAAACTTTCCAAGATATAGAGAGCGACCAGCTCCGCTCAGCCTATTCAAGTTTCTTCCTCGAATGAAAAAAAAAAAACATCATGTCTCTAGGGCGTACGCACCGTATGTTTCCATCAATGCTACCTAAAAATTTTAAATATTTCAATAGGCAAAGTTCAATTTATAAATAGTATAGCAAAAAACTAGGTAAGAACAATATAATTCATATTGAATATGAAATAAATATTACAAGTTAAATAAGATACTAAGTTAAAGGTTTATTTATTAAAGAATACAATACTTTAAAACTTAATCACAGTGTTATATATTTGTGGTATACAAGTTATTTGTCACTCCAAGGGTGATTTTTCAAAGGTTTGTTTCAAAACATCCAAAGAAACTGTCAATGGACTATATGTGGCTGTACTGTCAGAGTATGGGTAGACAAAACACAATTTTCAAAGTTTCAGAAAAAAAATTGCTCTTAGTTTAATCTTGGCAAAGTGGCTCAGTTCCTGTTAATCAAAATTTCATGGCCTCATTATGTTAAGTATCTGAACACAACAGTGTAACTTCAAAGCCAGATTTAATGTTTCAATTTTCTGTTAGTTGACAGCAATGTTATATAATGAATTAGTTATTAAATTTTTACCATCTTGAGTATTGTGATGAGATTAAAGCATCAGCCTTGTATTGCACTTAACCACTATAAAGTAATTATAGTTATAAATACAAAAATTATTATAAATATTTATCTTAAAATTACAGCAGTTGCTGCTGTGCGTGTGAACTAAGTTTTAACATACATAAAAAGTTCAGAACGTAAGTGTGTTAACTATTTAAACATTAACTACAGTGTTCACTATGTCAGTTATAACTACTCTGTATATGCAAAGGGAAAGAGAAAGTAATTATTTAAAATGGTAAATAGTGCATGTAGTATTAAAAATGGCTGTTAGAGAATATAAAACTCTAGTAAATTATATTCACACACTAGTACATGCTTGATCCTGCAGTGTTAGGCTGAACTATGTAAGAGATATTTCTTAGCAAATGTTTTAAATTTGGGAATATCTCGCATATTCCTCATACTCAGTTCCATCACTCCAATGATAGATAGTTTTAACCATAAAAGAACTTGACATACAATTGGGCTCATAGATAGGGTATACATAGGTTGTTTTTATTGGACTATGAACGAGTACCTTTAGTGTGGAAAAAACTGTGTGTGTGAAAGTGACCAAATTTCACTGCTTGTGTAATATTGCACTAAGAAACCTATGTCATGCGCTAGGTTTAATTAATTTTGTGTGATATGAATAATAATTTATGCATATGTATACCATAAATAAGTACAATTCATGTGTGAACATCTGTTTAAAATTTATTCGGTAATGACTGAATATTTATCAGTTTAGGCATTGCTGTTGTTAAAATTACAGGACAGCGATGGATTCTGCTCTGGGAGAAATTGCTTCTAATTTTACAAATATGAAACCTTCAGATGTGAACAAAACAAGCAATGAAGCAATGAAAAGCAGTATAAGTGAAGAAAGTATTTCCATGAAAAATGAGGAGGAAATACCAGACTTTCAACTTGAAATGAATAAAGAAAGCATAATATATGAGCCACATTCCACCTTACTAGAAGGAAGGCAAATATTTAATATGTATTTTTTGATTGACCAGATTACAAATATATATGACCACATATCACCTTTTCTTTGTGGGTTCAAGGATATGGTCATAGTAAAGAAACAAAGATACAGCCTAAAGTATTTTATTGAAATGCAGTCGGATGAGCAAAATGATAAGAATTCTGCAGCTGTTTCAGGAACAGCTTCGAATGGAGGGGGTTGTGCTTAACTTGTAGAGACCATATCTTCAATAAATATTCCATGCATTTTGTACAAGACATGTAGGAAATATCATGCTCTTGTTGCTGATGGAGGCCCAGGAGGAAATGGCTGCTATAGCGAAAGAAGAGGCTGAGGAAGCAATAAAAAAAGGAGATTTTGATGTTGATGGATTTATTATTTTGACAGTAGTAGCAGACTGTGCATGGGCTAACAGATCATTGTGTACCAACTACAGCTCACTGTCTGGAATGGTAAGTTGAATATTTTATTTTCACTTGTGAGTATTATGAATCATTCATTGGTCTCCTTAACCCTCACAAATTTTGTGCATTTATGCTTTGTTTGACCACATCTGAAATAATTCCAATTGTGCAATAAGTAAATATAATTATATCTACTGGCTGTTTCGGGATGCCACAAATAACTTATCATCATGTTAGGGTTTAGGTGTACCTGGGCTAATTTTTAATTGCTGTTTTATTTATGCTGTCATTTTATACTGGGGATACAACTTACAGACTGAATTAATTTAAAATTGATATATTATTTTTAATATCTCATACATGACTATCTTACCGGGAAGACCCTTCATATTGTAAGCTGGAGTCCAGACCAACTACTCCATGTTAGTAAGATGCATGGGTTCTGAGTAAAATGTCGGTTAAGAGGTGGTGCAGTGGTAACACATGGAACTTGTGATAGGACGTGGGTTTGATTAACAGTTCAGCCATTCTGGTTCCGGTTGTCCATGATTTTTGGGAATCACTTTAGGCAAATGCCTAAAAATATTAATCTCTGGTTCTTTCCCGTACCTTACCTAAATACAGGTTGTCGATGAGAAGTACAGCTACATAATAAATTTGAAGTGCCTTATGAAGCCAAGCAGTGAAATCATCCTCTTGCCTATTTTTATGCATGATTGTATGTTCCATGCAACTCGGCTCTCATATAAAATATTGTAAAATAAATGTAAATAGACATATTTCCTACTGAAGGCAGTGTCAATATTGATGGGATGAGGCTGATGCTCAATGGAGCCAGTAGCCTTACCAGAGGCACAGTCCTGTCGTTCTGTTGGTGAGATGAGATGGGAATGGAGCAGTGATGGAATGCAATGGTGGAGGAAATGGGAGTACCCTGAAAAAATCCACTTGTTCACGATGTCCGATTTGCATAAAACCTGGTAGGAACTGCTGGGAATCAAACCCAGATCCCATAGGAAGGCCAGTAGTCTAACAACTACACCAACATGGCCCCAAACTACTGGAATACCATTCAAAGTTCATGGCTTTAAGAAATTTTCAATAAAACATTTGGTATTTACAGTATAAAGTAGAATGTCCGCGATGTCTAAATTTGTGTTGAATTTGTAACAAATTAATAACCTTGGTAATAAATAATTTAATATCTTAAAAAAAAAGACAATTTAGAAATATGCTCTATTTTTTAAATTGCATTTGAGTAGATTTGGTTGTAGCATGAGAGTTTATATAATGCAAGTGAGATTTTTTTTAAGTCTGTTAGAAAATCCAAATTTTATCAGTCACCCGAAGCTAGGAATTCTTGTGCCTCAAGGTGATATCTATTTCCATCATAGTCAACTTAAAGCTTTTTGCCTTAAATATATCACAACTAGCCAATTTTTTTACTCTTATTTGCAGGGACATAATTATATTATATTTTTTTGGTGTACTCACATGACTTACGTGGTTAAAAAATAGAACTAGCTACCACGTTCAGTAAATGATGAAAAATCAATCATTATTTTGTATTTTTTTTATGCTACCATTGTGGGATACCACACAATAAAAGTACTTTACATTGGAGTAAAAAATAAATACTCCACTCCGTGTTTCCAGGCTGAAAAAATGGAGAACAAGCAAGGGCTCATGTTTGTTACAAGAATTGGGGATCAAGCCAAAACTTAACAAGCATGGAAGCTGCAATTATAGCAGAGGGATTTAAGTCCAGTGAGGTAGTGTACAGTGTATAATACAACAGCATAATTGTGGATGGAGACAGCAGTGTTTGCAAAGCGATTATTGACAAAAGATTATCAAGAAAATTGAGTGCCATAATCACATGCTATGCGGTTATTGCAACAAAGTACACAAGATTATGCAGACAAATGAGAAAGGCTGCTACTCACTGGTTTTACATACATGTATAGGAGAAACCCTGAAGAGACTGCAATAGGCTGTTACAAAAGCAGTAGATGTCAGGAAGAACAAAAATTATCTGGATAAAATAATGCTTCTCAAATATGATTTATTAAATGGGCCCTGTCATGTATATGGAGGCCACACCAAATGCACACAGTACTTTTGTGATGGCATTGGTTAGTGGAACTCGAAAAACTAAGTTCCTGACCTAGAATAATGTGGTCTCTTTCAAAAACTGAAGGACACGAGTCAATTACTGAGTAACAATTCATCTAGTTTGCTGGAAGATGTGATCAGGAACTATGCTGAACATTTTAGCCATGCTGTTGCATAGATTGTAGGTGAGAAAAGAATCATCTTCACTGCAAGAAGAGTCGGTGAAGCAAGATGTCAAGGTGGTTGTGTGCAACGTACTACCAGCATGACCCAGTACAAGCTCCATAAAACCATGTTTGGGACCAGCCCAGGGATATTATCAACCTATCAGATGAGTATAAAAAGGAAAGTTAACCTGAACAGGGAAAGGCAAAACACAAAATATGAAAAACAATATGCAGCCTATTTACATTAAGAGGTTATTTAAAACTATGACCCAAAGTTTCAAGTACTTGGAATGTCAGAAAAGGTAATGACACAGCAGAAAGAACAGTTTTTGGCCAACCTTATTTTAAATAATGAAAAACATGATCATCTGGAAATGAAAACTAGGCAGCAAAGTTAGTCAGTATAGTGGGTAGAAGAACTGAGGAAGAATCTGTAAAAGAAGTTCTATAACAGGCTGCCAAAAACGAGTCTGTGATCTTCTTTACGGCATGGTTAAGTGTACGCAAGCCATGCTATGGACAATTTCATGAGGAACTCACACTGAAGGCTGTGGGCAAGCAAAAGGAATAGAGATAAAGAAATGTGGAGTCTTTCTTGATAGTGAATACCTGCACATAGTAGCAACTCTTAATGAGTTAGTAAGAAATGATAAAGAAATAGTTGTAATTAAATGTCCTCAAAGAATTGCAAACATACACTCACAACAAGCTGCTAAAGATGGAAATTTTGAGTTTTTGAAAGTGATGGTTACCCTTTTTGAAATCAATGCACAGCATATATATCATTATGAAGTTCATGGCCAGTTACATGTGGCAGGCAGGGAATATTGCCCCTTTTGTATTTGGTCATTGAAGGCTGTCAAAGCCTTGAGAGTTCCAGAGGGATGAATATTTCTGGAAGGAGGAAATGGAACCATACCTATCCAAATTTTGTATAGACTGCATGCTACCAAAGCTAGTTTTCCCCTGTTATACATAATCAATAGTCAAAGAACCAGAGTGGATAATAAGAGGTCAAGAGATGGCCAAAACCATGATGCCAAAGGAAAGCTATCAAAGGAAAAAGCTAAGTAAAAAATTATATTTTATAGAACAATGCCAGCAAAGTTGTTAAATACTTTTAGGTAATGAGAGTAGAAACTAGGAAAAGCAATTAATTGTTTTGATTGTAAATTAATTTTAACTACATACATTTTTATTTTAAAAATAAATTTCCTACAAAATTTTAAAGGCCCTAATGTGTAATAAAATTTTGTGTACATTTTATAATAAAATTATATAACGAAAAAAGGCCTATAATATAACATTACAGAAGAGATGTTTGCTATGTTGATTTAAGTGATTATTCATATTTATATTTCTTACATTAATGATTATTATATTTATCTTTATTTCTGCATTTAAATCTTACGGCAAAATTGTGTTATCAATTACATTTTTCAACTGGTTGGATTCTTTTCAAAAGGAATATTTCTGTTTATACATTTCCAAAATTATTTTCATTTGCCACAATTAAGCTGCATATTTTTATCGTCAAAAGTATGATTTTTTCCATTAATTCATTTTTGGTGAACATTCTCAAATTTTCACCTATCATGATTCAGATTTCAATTTCTATGAGACATTTAGTGATATTGTCTTTTGAGCACAACACTGTGCCACCTGGAATTTAAAAGTAATTTTTTTTAGTCCAGGATGCTGTTTATAGTTTGTCTATTTTTAAAAATTATTATAAAAATGTAATCTGAGCAGTTAAAAGCATGTCCAAAAGTTTTATGGAAGTTTTTTGGATCATTTAAGGTTAGTGAAAAAGAAAATTCATTGCATTTATATGGACCAAGTCAACATTTTGACAACTTTCTCACTAGACTAAGTAAGAACTATTCCTTTTACACAACTTTCAAGAGTTCAACATTTTTCATCTACTTCTCAAATTCTGGTGCATAAAAACTGCAGTGGATTTGAACTTTCTCAATTCTGTTCCAAATTTTTTCTATTTTACCAGCTTAGTGTGATTCCTTTAGCTTTTTAATTTAATTTTTAAAACAATTTATTCTTATTCAGTTTGGGCCTTGTAAATAAATTTTTATTATGATTTTCAAAGCTGTTGTAATTGATTTTAAAATTTTAATTCATTGCTCCTGTTACTTGCATATTAGTTAAAATTATTGAATTTTATTCAGAATATTGAAGTAGCCTTAACTATATAATTGCAATAATTGCAGTTTTCTTGATTAACTTATTATATTCTACTATCATTCATTCATTCATTCTGTTTAATTTATTTTGGTATCTAGTTCCGGTTGAATACTTGCATATGTTGAGTGTGCATTATGTATTGTATAGTTATTGCGTTGTTTCCTGCAGTATTACTGGGAAGAATTCAATTAAATTCCAGTTTACAGTAATTTCTTTTCAAATCCAAACCTTTCACACAAATAATTTTTGGTACCTTGAGCATCAACTTCCATATTCTATTGTCTAAAGATTGGCAATTTCCTACCACAACATTGAACTTTCATATACCTTAATGTTCTAATAGCATACAAGAAATATGTTTCTAAACATGATCCTCTCTTGGAATTTCACACATTTCTCTGAAACAATTGGGGACAAGTATTGTGTAGTTTTGTACTAATAGGCCTGGAGCAAATATGAGTTTGTGTGTGGTTAAGTTGTAAATTATTTTGTTAAGCAAATGCAAAAGAAGACAGAGTATTTGCATGTCTGCAGTATTCAATAATTATGTACAGTTGTAATGATGCAGTATTCTTAATTTTTGGGACACGTGTTTCAATTTTGTTCATTTTCCTTAAGCTTTGCTAAGCTTCGTAATATTTTTATCGTATTCAAAATTAAAGCCGTGGTGGTTTGTTTTACTGAGATAGTTTGTTTATTGGGCAGACGTTTGCTGTTTACGTTTATCAGGCATCTGTTTACAGTTTCGTTTCGAACATCGTAGTTTTCAGTTTTTTGTGAAGTGTCAGCATTATTTAGAAACTTTCAGGCTGCATCAACAAGTTTTTTTGTACGAGGAGTTCGTTTATGTGTATGTTGACGGTGCAGTTTCGTTAACGTGTCAAGTTCGATAACGTGTTGAGAGCGTGCGTGGCCAGGCCCTTATCTCAGGAGTGGGGGGGTGATAGGCAGCACAAAGACGCGTGTGCCTGTCGCCCTTCAAGTCACTTCACAAAACGAGAATTACGGACGCCGTCCAAACCGTAACACCGGACATGCTGACGAGAGTGTGGAACGAGTTTGATTATCGCTTAGGTGTCGTTTGGGCCACTAATGGTGGTCACATTGAACATTTATGAAGATATAGTAAACAGACTTCACACTTCACACTTCCACGGTTCATTTGATTGGTCAATCAAGGTTGTAGGTTGTTTGGTTTCGATATTATAGACCTTCAAAGTTGGGGTATACTTTTATACTTATCCTGTAAGTAGAAAACATAGGTCATTGGAAAAATTTATATATACATTGCGTTTTGTTGAGTAGTTTGATAATTAAATATAGAGTGCATGCTCCTTTATAAGTTCATTTGTTAATTAAAAAATAAGAATTGGGGTCATTATTTGTTGTTTTTTAAGTGTTTGAATTTATTAAATTTTTATCAGTTCTGTCTTTTTATATGCATTTTGCAATTATTTGTGAAGAATATACTTTTATCTTGTGACTGTAGTTTAAGGACTATCAATTATTTATATTAAATCAATATACATGGATAATGTGAACTTTAAAACTGTTCATTCGGACAATAGTCGAAAAATATAGGTTTTCATATATTGGTTAAAGTGCCTCAATGCTTTTTTTGTTTTTTCTGTTCCTTTTGGGATCCTAATAGTTTCTGACTGTATTTGTGCGTTCTCAATCAATAATTTGAACAAACATCAAAACCTCTTTAAAAATGCATATATCTTTATATATATATATAATTCTTCTGTACGTGTGTATGTCACCGAACTCCTCCTAAACGGCTGGACCGATTTTGGTGAAATTTTTTGTGTACCTTTGAGTGGGTCCCTGGATGGTTTAGATTCACAATTGGACCCGGTAGGTGGCGTTGCAATCGGGTTCTAGGAATTTTTATTTAAATTTTTTGATGAAATTTTNAATTCTTCTGTACGTGTGTATGTCACCGAACTCCTCCTAAACGGCTGGACCGATTTTGGTGAAATTTTTTGTGTACCTTTGAGTGGGTCCCTGGATGGTTTATATTCACAATTGGACCCGGTAGGTGGCGTTGCAATCGGGTTCTAGGAATTTTTATTTAAATTTTTTGATGAAATTTTTTTTTTATATACAATGCAATGTCAACAATGTAAAGTCACAACCTAGCAACAGATCTATCTATATAAAACGATATATCAATACTTATTGCTATAATGGTAAAACCATATATATATATACTTATAAGTACATCAATGCTCGATATATCAATATATCTATACTATTATATATGTCGATACTTATCGACCAGCGAACATGTCACATACAAATCTGTGGATGTAACATTACACAAAAATGAAGCGGTAAATTATCCGCCGGAATTTCTAAATTTGCTTGATGTTCCAGGATTGCCTCCACATATATTAAAATTGAAAATAGGAGTGCCAGTCATTTTACTTTGTAACATCAATCCACCAAAACTTTGCAACGGCACACGCCTTGCAATAAGAAAAATGATGGGCAATACTATAGAAGCTACCATATTGAAAGGTGCTTTCTAAGGAGAAGATATGCTTCTTCCCAGAATTCCATTTATTCCATCAGAAATTTCCTTTCACTTTAAAAGAGCACAGTTTCCAGTCAGATTGGCATTTGCAATGACAATAAATAAAGCTCAAGGGCAGTCATTGCAAATGTGTCGAATATATTTAGAAACAGAATGTTTTTTGTACCGCAAATTGTATGTTTCATGTTCTTGAGTAGGAAAACCACACAACTTATTCATATGCGTGGAAGATGATAAAACGAAAAACATTGTATACAAAAAAGCACTTCAATAATAAAGATTTTGAAAATACATACACTTCTTTCAATTAATTTCACAGAAATGAATAGAACCAAAATCTTTTATGTCACAGCAATGCATGGCAGGGTTAGCTAGTTTGCTATAAAATTCTATTATATTGTACATGTTAAAGTTAATATTTCTAGTGAAACATTAATTAAAATCTAATGGCAGTAGTTCAAGATGTTCAATAAGTTTGAATTTTTACTATCAAAATTAAACTTATGTCTTTAAGAGACAAAATTAACTATCATGTAACAAAAACTATAATCAACAATACAAAAGCCAAAGAAAGTCAACACAATGCGACAACAGATTGTTCTGAACCTTCACTTCAGATAAGCGAATACTGCAATTGCAATGCAAACCCTGAAAACTCACCAGGCATTGGGCTTTCAGTGGGATGAACAGAAGACAGACCAGACCAGGGGCCAAGCCTCAAGCAGCAGGCTGGCATTTTCCTGTCGACAATGAAAAGAGGGTGTGAGTGTGTAGGAGGGGAGGTAGGAGATGATGTAGTGAAAGGTGCATTCTAATAGCGAAGGAGTGTAGTAGACAGCAATTCGACACCTCCTACCTCTTGCAGGTGTCCAGTGAAATCTTAAGTTGTAGTATTTGTCAAACAATTGTATAAAATATTAATTCATGTTAGTGATATCATAGAGCCTCTAAGTAATTTTATTCCATTAAAATCAATAACGTATACGAAAATGTAGTCTTAACGTAAATTATTATGATCATAAAAATACAGGATGTCCCAAATTGTATATACTCTTTGTACATTAATATAGTCCATTTACTGTTTCCTCTCATTTTTTTAAACAGTCCTTTAAAAAATCACCCCAAGAGTAACATGTTCACTTGTTTTTTTTTTTTTTTTTTTTTTTTAAACTTATATTACAAATATTTAACACTGTGATTAACTTAGAAGTATCATTTGTTATTAAATAAAATCTTAACTTGCAAAGTTTCTATAATTTGTAATATTTATTTTGCATTCAAAATTAATTAAAAACAGTGAGAACAGTGATGTGTTGGCAATGGCTAGTAAGAAATAGTTCAGTGTTAAAATGTTGTTATAAGCTAGTTTTTGGTATGCTATTAGTGAATGCTTCTTATTGAAATATTTACATTTTCAGGTAATACTGATGGAAACATATTTTATAGTTACAGTTAAAATGATTGGTGCAAAATACAGTGCAAAGGCCCTAGTCACCATGTGTATCTTTTTTTGTCTGAGGAAGGAACTTGAATAGGCAAAGCACAGCTTGTCACTTTTTTAATTCTATAAATTTCACAGCACCAGTAGGTGGAAAATAATACATGTTTTCAATTGTAGCATATTTCATACTTATTACAGCAAGAATAGTGATATTTTAATTTGTGATTTAAAATTAAATGCAATTTTAATGTTTGAATACTTATAATATTTACCGTAGATGTGATGGTGGGAAGGTCACAAATTGCATCACAAGTTGAAAAAAGTGGCGACATGAAATGGTGTGTTGGTTTTTGCTGAACAAAGTGTTGCCTGCAAAAAATACTTAAAATTACCAAACCAAGTTTGTACACGTGTTTTTTCAACATGATTAGCAAGTTATGAATTTGTGATAAACCTGTTTTCCCACTACAGGAATAAATATAATGTAATGTGGGTATAAGTGATGATTGTAAAATACAAATTGCTATTTTTGTGTCTGCATCATAGCAGGTACCTATGCTAAGCCAGTGTCTATGTACAATATTTATAATTTTTAACGGTAAACTGTTTTTATGACTAAATTAATTAATTGAAAGTCATGACTGTTTATTTATCACAACTTTGTAACATTACCGTAGATGGTTTTAACACAAATTGTCTTACGTATGTACGTTTCTCTGATTTAAAAGTTTGCCACAGTCCCAACAAATTGCTAAATCCTACCCAGAAAATTCTGAAAAAAATTATTAAATAAACTTAGTAAAACTGAGTACAGAAAGAAATATGACTGGAATAAAAGTTACAGTAGGCATATTTGTGTGCATGTTCGCCTTTATTAAGTTTGTCGCTGCTACGTACCATGAATAAGCGACATGAGTGTTTGCATGCTTCAGTTTACTGTCTTTATTGGATATTCCTTCATTTAAATATTTATTCCCAATAAGGGTAATCTTTTAACAAACTAGTCCAACACAAATAAATAACGAGAGGTTAAATACTACAGTTGTTTCCCTCACAGTTGTAACATACTTAAACACACTCACTGCAAAATATTAATGTGTATTATGTGTAATGTTCTATATTGTGAATAACACAAACATGTTAAAAATGTGTGAATAACACAAACTTGTTAATAATGTGTAAAATAATAACCATAAGAACACTCATCAATACAGACACTGTTAAAAAGTCATAAAGCTGATCTAAAAACTGTTATAGGCCTACATTGTAAACATTTATACGTAATCCTTATTTTAATATCTCAGCATTTTTTAAACAGCTGAAAACAGTAAACAATGCAGTTGGCAGTTGAAATGTGGAAGTCACATGGTAGTGTTTTTGTTTACATGTAGTGGAAGGATACGTAATCAGTGCCCAAAAGTAGAACTTTAGCAGGGCTTCAGAAAAGTGTGAAGTAACCAAGAATGGCCTATAACAAAGAAACTATAAGACAATCTGATGGGACTGTAATTATTTGATGCTATAAGGGCAAATCTGTATGTATGCAAGCACATGTATAGTCGGTTCTTGACTGGAAGAGACTTTCTTGAAGCCCTGCTTAAGATCTACTTTCAAGCCCATTTCGTATCCTTCTGCCAAAGGGTAAACAAACATTGCCATGTGGCAGTCACATGGCAATGTTTACATTCAACTGTGTGTGTGTGCATGCACATACCCATCATAAAATTAATGTATATATTATTAATGGATATTCCACAAGTGTAAAGTTTTTAATCTTGAGAATTTCACACAAAAGAATATGTGATGCAA